>PISX010002487.1:28964-159410 GCA_004024625.1 Mellivora capensis | reverse complement strand
AAATAAAAATGCCTTCACAGCAATATCTACATTGTGACCCAAATATCTGGGCACCTTAGCCTAACCCAGGTGACACAAAATCAGCCATCACATGGCTCAAGTTCAAACTTCAAGCTAAACGCGGTGGGCATGCTGAGGAGGGAAATGGACTCAGTGCTAACCCACTGGGGCCACTGAAGCATCACTGAACACACCACGTAACACGCAGCCGGGTTTTAGATTAGGGTAGGTACCAGACAAATGCTGAGTGATTTCCCTGAGGTTTTTTGGTTCCCACCTTTATAGGCTGACTGCCTCAGACTGCCCTAGAGAGCATACAAAGGATAAAGAATAAATTTAAAGATTTTCATCCAAACTCAAGATGAATGAGAAATTAAAAAAAAAAAAAACAAACCAATGTGGCAGTTTGAAAGGACATCTTTTCTTCAAAAACCTATAGATAAGAGTCCTAGAGCTATTAATTGCATAACCCCATAGGGTCTCTTTGTTAAGATAAGGCCACTGGTTGGGATGGATTTGGACCCTGAGATATGAAATGGGGACATATGAACAGACACAGGGAACTGTGGATCACCAAATCCCCAGAACATCTGTGCTGTCGTACCCACTGTATTGGTTATCTATTGTTGTAACAAATGATGCCAAAATTTAACAGCTTAAAATAACAAACGTTTACTATGGGGCATTACTGGGACAAGAGGAGAAAGAGGAGAAATTTTAATATGGACTGAGTATATTTGATAACATTGTATCCATTTTAAGTGTCTTGGAAGTGATGTTGGTATTAGGGTAATGCAGGAGAAATGTCCTTGTTCTTAAAACACACGTGCCAAACTATTTAGGGTACACTCTCATAATGTCCACAGGTTATTCTCAAATAGCTTAACAAGATAGTTCTCAACAATAAATGGATAGACAAGATGTTGCTATCCATACAATGGAATACCGTATAAGTGATGATTATGAATAAACTGGTAATTCAATAATGGATAAATCTAATAGAAACAATATTGAGTGAAGAAGGCAGGCACACATCAAAAATACAACGTGTATGTCTCAGTTATCTTTTGCTGTGTAAAAGCCACCCCTGAATTTTGTGGCTTAAAACAAAAACAACCATTTTATTATCTCTTGGGAGTCTGTAGGTTAACCAGGCTTTAGGAACTACTGATGGAGCCTATGAACCCAAACCCTTATTCACGGCAGACCCTCCACACAGCATCTCTGATTCCATGTACAGACCCTGCTTATGGTTTCTGGCTGGCTATGGGATTTGGAAATCTGTAGAATACTCCAAAATATTTGGTCCCTACCTTATGGGTCCCACCTCCCGTAGTAGAAACCAGAAAAGTCAATCCCCTAGCCTTCTTTTAAACTGGGCGACAGGAGAAAATGGAGACTCACTCTACAATCATTTCAATGACAAAGGGGACAGAAGCAGCAACTGGCTTTGGGGGAAGCAGTGATAAGAAAAGGAGAAGTTCTGGAACAGAAGTGGCTGAGGAGGTGTCTTCAACACCAGGTTGTGGTAAAGTCCCGTTCCTAAGAACAGACCAAAAAGTAACATTTAGAAGCAGTGGAAGAGTCGCAGTGATGTGGTTTATCAGACATATTGTGTGTGTGGCAACGGGGAGCGGGGTGGTCTTGTTCCGTTTCTAATGAGGCTCCTCCGGTTGTCTCTGTATTTCCACTCTAAAAGCCTAACTCTGAGAGAAATGTATTTTTTTAGATTTTTTGAAGTCTTATCAAACTCATTAATGAAGGAACTGGGAAGAATAAGAGAGAGATGATTCAAAGACAAAAAAAAAAAATTGCAAAGCCGAGAGTATGTAGTCAGGAAAAGCTGTTAAAGATTAAAAATGGTTAATGTATATCAGGGCAATAAAATCATAACCTTGACATTATCTTCTTTACCAGAGAAAAAGCAAAGCCATCATACCTTACCAGTTTTCTCCAGATTAATCTTTAATAGTACAGGGCTGGCTGGGTTCTTCTTATACAAGTTGCAATCCCTAAGATACCCAGATTTTGATCAGGCAGGATTGTGAGAAACTATTCAAGTATGATATTAAATAACAAAGCAAGCAAAATTTTGCCTTATTTCTAATTTTTAGAACAGTTTTTCTTACACAATTCCTTCCCCCTAAGGTACAGAATTAACCAAATAAGATTTTTCAGAAATGTTTTAATTCAGTATCATTAATTGGATGGTCTCTTTTATTAAGCCTGTTTAGGATTAAGACATAAAGAACTCCTTGTTGCGTGTTTGACAAAGCAAAGGTCTTACTATTTATTTTTATTGAAGTATAGTTGGGATACAATATTATATAAGTTTCAGATGTAACTTCATAGTAACTTGACATTTATATACATTACAAAAGGTCATCACAATAAGCCCTACTGACCCTCTGTCACCATACATAGTTACTAAAATATCATTGCCTACATTCCGTGTTATACTCTACATTCCTGTGATTTATTTATTTTATAACTGGAAATTTGTACTTTTTATCTTAATTTGGCTTTTAAAATTAAAAATCTTTTAACATTTTTTATTGTGGGCTCATTTTTAGGCTCATTTTTTGCACCAACTTACATTCCCACCAAAGCTCAGGAGCATTCCTTTCCTCCATATTCTCCCCACACTTGTTACTTCTTGCTTTTTTTTATACTAACCATTCTGACGGACATGAAGTCATATTTCATTGTGAGTTTTGATTTGTATTTCCTGGTAATTAATGATGTTGGGCATAGTTTCACATGTCTATTGGTCATTTGAATATTTTCTTTTTTTAATTTTTATTTTAAGATTTTTATTTATTTATTTGATGGAGAGAGAGAGAGAAAGCACACAAGCAGGGGGAGCTGCAGGCAGAGGGAGAGAGAGAAGTAGGCACCCCACTGAGCAGGGAGCCCAATGCGGGACTAGATCCCAGGACCCCAGGATCATGACCTGAGCCAAAGGCAGACGCTTAACCAACAGAGCTACCCAGGCACCCTAGTCATTTGTATATATTCTTTGGAAGAATGTCTGTTTGGGTCTTCTGCCCATATTTTAATTGGATCATTTGCTTTTTGTGTCTTGACTTGTATTAATTCTTAATATATTTTGGATATTAACCCCTTACAAAATATTAATTGTAAATTTCTTCTCCTTTTCAGTAGACTGCCTTTTCTTTCTGTTGATGGTTTTCTTTGCTGTGCAAAAACTTTTTAGTTTGGGGGAGCCTGGGTGGCTCAGTAGGTTATCCTTCTGACTCTTGATTTCAGTTTAGGTCATGATCTCGGTGTCATGGGATTGAGCCCCAAGTCAGGCTCCCTGCTCAGCACAGAGTCTGCTTGTCCCTTTCCCTCTGCTCCTTCCCCCATTCACTCTTACTTTCACTCTCTCTAAAGTAATACGTAAAATCTTCAAAAAAAAAAACAAAAAACAAAACAAAAAACCAACTTCTTAGTTTGCTGGAATCCCAACCACACAACCATAGAAAATGTAGTTCATTTTTGCTTTTGTTGCTCTTGCCTGAGGAGACAGATCCAAAAATATATGTAAATTGTGAAGATTAATTTCCAAGAGTTAACTGCCCATGTTTTGGGGGGATTTTTATGGTTTTAGGTCTCACATTTAGGTCTTTAGTACATTTTGAGTTTATTTTTGTATGTGATATAAGGAAGTGGTTCAGTTTCCTTCTTTTGCACATAGCCATCCAGTTTTCTCAACACCATTTATGATTGTTTTGTTTTGTTTTGTTTTTAATTTAAATTTGTTAGTTAACATACAGTGTAGTATTAATTTTAGGAGTAGACTTTAGTGATTCCTCACTTACATACGACACCCAATGCTCATACCAACAAGTGCCCTCCTTAATGCCAGTCACCCAGTTATCCCATCCCCCCACTCCCCTCCCATCCAGCAACCCTCAGTTTGTTCTCTATATTTAAGAGTCTCTTTTTTTTTTCTTTTTAATTTATTTATTTGACAAAGAGAGAGATCACAAGTAGGCAGAAAGGCAGGCAGGGTGGAGAGGAAGCAGGCTCCCCGCTGAGCAGAGAGCCCAATGCGGGGCTCCATCCCAGGACCCTGGAATCATGACCTGAACTGAAGGCAGAGGCTTAACCCACTGAGCCACTCAGGCACCCCAAGAGTCTCTTAGGTTTGTCTTGCTCTCTGTGTTTATCTTTTTTTATTTTCCTTTCCTTCCTTCATGTTCCTCTGTTTTTTTCTTAAATCCCACATATGAGTGAAATCATATATTTGTCTTTCTCTGACTTATTTTGCTTAGCATAATACCCTGTAATTCCAGCCACATTGTTGCAAATGGCAAGATTTCATTCTTTTTGATCACCAATTAATATTCCATTCCAACATCATTTGCTAAAGAAACTGTCGTTTCCTCATTGTATATTCTCCCTTCCTTTGTCATAGACTAATTGATCATATAAGCATGGGTTCAGTTCTGGGCTCTTTTTTCTGCTCCACTCATCTATGAGCGTCTGCTTTTGTGTCAGTACCATACAGCTTTGATTATTACAGCTTTGTAGTGTAGTTTGAAATCAGGGATTGTGAGACCTCCTGCTTTGTTCTTTCTTAAGATTCTTTGGCTTTGGGGGGGTCTTTTGTAGTTTCATACAAATTGTAGGATTATTTGTTCTAGTTCTGTGAAAATTGCCATTGGTATTTTGGTAGAGATTGCACTGAATCTGTGTATTGCTTTGGGTAGTACAGACACTTTAACAGTATTAATTCTTCCAGTCCATAAGCACAGTATACTTTTCTATTTATTTGTATTGTTTTAATTTCTTTCATCAGTGTCTTATAATTTTCAAGGTACAGGTCTTTTACCTTCTTGGTTAAAATTATACTTATGTATTGTATTCTTTTAGATGCAATTGTAAAGGGGATTATTTTCTTAATTTCTTTCTGATGGTTTATTATGATTGCTATTATTATTATTTAGAAATACAACCAAGGGGCGCCTGGGTGGCTTAGTGGGTTAAGCCTCTGCCTTCGGCTCAGGTCATGATCTCAGGGTCCTGGGATCGAGTCCCGCATCGGGCTGTCTGCTCAGCAGGGAGCCTGCTTCCCCCTCTCTCTCTGTCTGCCTCTCTGTCTACTGTGATCTCTCTCTCTGTCAAATAAATAAAATAAAATCTTAAAAAAAAAAAAAAAGAAATACAACCAATTCCTGTATATTAATTTTCTATCCTGCAACTTTACATAATTCATTTATTCTTCTAAAATTTTCTGGTGGAGGGCCACCTGAGTGGCTCAGTTGGTTGAGTGTCCAAATCTTGATTTCCACTCAGGTAATGATCTCAGGTTTCTGAGATCGAGCCCTGTTTGGGCTTTGCACACTCAGTGCAGTCTGCCTGAGATCCTCTCTCTCTGTCTCTCTCTGCCCCTCCTCCTGCTCGCTCTCCAAATTAATTAATTGATTGACTGTTGAGTGGTTTAAAAAAATCTTTATAAAATATGTTAATTTTTTTTTTTTTACTTGAACAGAATTAATCAAGGAAGGCTGAACTCCTGCTCTTTACTTGTCAGCTTTTTCCACATCATGGGTTTGATAGACAGAGTAACTCTTTTGATAATGTGGAGTTAATTTAAATATATAGAGTATGCCTAATTACTTCTGTTTAGTAATTACTAATTACTTCTAATTACTTCTTCCTGTTTTATAAGGTAAAAGATTAAGCCTTTGGTGCCATCCAGTGGTCAAGTGGGTAATGATTTTTTTTTTTCTTTTTCTTTTTCTTTTTCTTTTTCTTTTTTTTTTTAGATTTAAAGATATCGACAGTTTTAATTTCTGAATCCAGGATCTGGGTTTCAGAAAGGCAACAAAAACAAAAAATTTCTGGCAGAAACTGATTACTTGATTAAGTGCACAGGTACCTAAGAGTGAGCAATTGTTTTAGATTTTGCTATCCTAATAACCAGAGTGACAATAAAATATTTAAAAATAAATATAAAGATGGTAACATGAAAATATAAGTTTTAGGTCTCTCAGAAGCAAAGGGATTTTACTTATTTCAAAAATAACTTGAGAAAATTACAGCACAAAACACTCAAAGTTATCAGGACACTGAGAGTATTCTAAAATAAATCTCTGCTAGCTAGCTAGTAGGAACAAAGAAATTCTTTCTACAACTTTTTAAAAGTATAATGAATATTCCAAGACCAAGTTTGAATCACAAGTTTTCTCCTTTTTTGGTTGTTAATTTTAATACATCATTATGTATGTGTTTTAATCATACAGAAATACATATATAATTGGATGACAATATTATTTAGCTTCAGCTTTCAGATGTAATTAACTTTATTAACACAATACACCAATATGTATGTCACATTGAATTTACCACCTTAATCTGAGTTGTGCAAAACAAATACAGATAAGAGTATATATACAAAAGCTGCTTGATGATCCAGTAATCTTTTTGTCTCTATGAATTATTTCTCTTTTTTTTCAGGTTTTATTTAAATTAAAGTTAGTTAACATATAGTGTATTATTAGTTTCAGAGGTAGAATTTAGTAACTCATCAGTTGTTTATAACACCCAGTGCTCATTCCATCACGTGCCCTCCTGAATGCCCATCCCCCAGTTACCCCATCCCCCCACCCACCTGCCCTCCTGCAACCGTTAGTTTGTTTCCGAGAGTTAAGAATCTCATGGTTCGCCTCCCTCTTTTTTTTTTTTTAATTTTACTTATTTGTCAGAAAGAATGAGAGCACAAGCAGGGGAACAGCAGAGGGAGAGGGAGAGGGAGAAGCAGGCTTCCAGCTGAGCAAGGAGCCTGATGCGGGGCTCAATCCCAGAACCCTGGGATCATGACCCGAGCCAAAAGCAGACACCCAAACAACTGAGCCACCCAGGCACTCCTTGCCTCCCTCTTCTATGAATTATTTCTTTTCAGAACATTGCCGGTAATCAAAAGTCACTTATTCAATAACTCAAATTAATCCAAAGTCATAAAATCATTTAAGTTGATACTATAGAGCAACATACTCACTTCTGATCTTACAAATCTTTCAAAGAAACAAAATTTTTAAACTTTACAAAGAAAGTAAGTAAAATAACTAAGTCAAATGATTTGCAGCATTGTCTAAAGTTCACAAGAACCAATCATTTTTAAAAAATGGAAGCATGTCTTGTGATAATGTAATTAGATTAGCTGCGTATGTTTACATTTAAGTTTGCTTCCCAGAAACGGAGACAACAAATGAGTCGAAGAACAAGGAACAAATCCCTTTTTTCCCCAAAACCAATTTACAGTGATAAAAATCCTATGAATAGCTGGGGAAAGTAGGAAGTACAAAGGGGTAGGAGGACTGACTACAAAAGGGCCAGAGGGAACTTGGGGGACAACCAAAATACTCTGTATACTGGTTGGGGTAGTGGTTATATGGTACATACATTTGCCAGAACTCATGAAACTCAGTACTTCAAATGTTTCCATTTGTCTTATGTAAATTACACCTCAATAAATTTGATTAAAAACCCTAAAATGAGATCAAAAGTTTCCATTGTGATGTTTGTGGGCCTTAGCAACAGAGAGCCAAAGAGGTCATTATGTCAAGCATAGTGCAAACATATCTTTTCCCTTTTCAATTTTTAAAATTTAGTTTGTTTAAACTAAAGAACAAAACGATTCACCCATTTCTACCACCCCCTACCCCCACAAATTATTTTTGTAGGTCAGGTAGTTTATAATTTGTTTCCAACAAAATAGAAGGAGGACCTAACCAAGTTGTAAGTTGTTACATTTTTTTTTAATTTTTTTTTAAATTTATTTATTTGTCAGAGAGAGAGGGAGAGAGAGAGAGCGAGCACAGGCAGAGTGGCAGGCAGAGGCAGAGGGAGAAGCAGGCTCCCTGCCGAGCAAGGAGCCCGATGTGGGACTCGATCCCGGGACGCTGGGATCATGACCTGAGTCAAAGGCAGCCGCTTAACCAACTGAGCCACCCAGGCATCCCTAAAATAATTTTTGATGATACTTCACTATGTGATTTAGAAAATAAAATTCTGCAGAAATTCAAGCAGTTAAGCAAAACTGCTACAATAAAATTCCATCCATTACCACCTACTTATCTATGTGCACAAAGTTTCCAAGCTTAAAAGGAAAATTCAAAATAAAAGTAATGCTACATTTTTGTCTCATTCCAGAAATAAGTATTATTTATCCACAGAGACATTAAATTAATTGGGGAAAGAGCCATCTATATCCTAAAGAGATTCACTGTCAAGATAATTTTACTTTTTTATGGCTAATAATTACTTATAAAAATGTCTAATAAATTTATATGCTTTTGATCTATTATATACTACACCAGATTGCAAACAGTCAAACAAAAGAAACATTTTTTTTTCCATTAAGGGCATTTTATTTGCATGTATGTATTACATCCCTAGAAAAAGAATCCCAGGATTCTCCCTCCTGTGTGCTTTCGTCTTGCTTCTTCACTGTCCATGATGCCAGCTGAGGTTGTCAGGACAATGTAGGATGGCAGCAGGTTATTCTGCCATTTTTCTAGATCTTTCAGTTGTACATTAAATCTGAGGCTGATTACTCCACACTTGTTTAACTGCCCGTGGTGTTCACAACTATTTTCCTAGCTCTGTGATCATCAATGATTTCATATTGACCAATGTAACCATGCTTTCTCATCACAGTGAGAAACTGGTTGATGACTTTGGAACATGGCTTAATAAAAACCTAGTTTTTGCCTCTCTTTTCAGCGGTGTTACTGTTCTAGAAGGCATCTGCCAGGACATTCGTGTGCACCATTATGACAGCACAGAAGGATGGCAAAAAGAGCATAGAAGAAACATTTTAACTCTTAGAAATTTATGGCAATAGAAATTCATTTTGATAGATTTGATAGATTGTTGGGGTTTTTTTAAGATTTTATTTCTAAGCAATCTCTACACCCAACCTGGGGCTCAAACTTACAACCCTGAGATCAAGAGTCACATGTTCTACTGACTGAACCAGCCATGGATCCCTACAGATTTTGGTTTTGCAGAGAAGTAAAATATGGTGACCAACCAAAATATTTTGCGTGTTTAAATTTAGGATAAAAGTTAGGCAAGCTGAGAATAAAATTGGAGAAAAGCAAAACAAAGTAAAAATGTCTGAATGTTTATATTTAGGAAACAATTGCCAGGTATAAAATCTTGGATACATTTTTTTAAAGATTTTATTTATTTATTTGACAGAGAGAGATCACAAGTAGGCAGAGAGGCAGGCAGAGAGAGAGAGAGAGGAGGAAGCAGGCTCCCTGCTTAGCAGAGAGCCCGACATGGGCCTCCATCCCAGGACTGGGGGGTCGTGCCCTGAGCCGAAGGCAGAGTTGGATACATTTTTAAATGATGTAACAGTTTTATTTTCTAAATGCCAATATTGACCATAAACTTACATATATTTAAACAATGAGAATTTCCTTGTCAACTTCAAAACATATGGGGAGAAGAATTCCACTTCCAAGAGATAGAGTAGATGTACTTTTTCCTGTTCCTCCTGCTAAACACAATTAGACCATGGACATGATTATAAAACAAGTATAAGACCCCAAAAGGTGGAGAGAAAGCAGACCAGCTAGCTACTTCAGGACCCAAGGAATCACATGATGATGAGGTCCCTGAGATTCCCTTTTGCCTTAAGTGTCTCAGACTTAAAAAGCCAGCAACCCAGAAACATGGGGAAAGACAGCTAACAGGAATGGCCGGGGGGGGGGAAAAAGAGGTGGGAGCAGCCTAGCAAGGCAGAAAATTTTAGACAATTGCTCTACTCCAGCCAAACCCCACAAACACCAGCAAAGGCCAGCTGAGAAGCTCAAACTTCCAACCCTCCAACATAACACAAACACACCAGGGTGATGTCAGTGAAAGTGAGTAGGGACCGTGAATGTTCATCCCTTCCTGGCGGAAATGGGTCCCCAGCCCCAACCCCCATAGCGCTAATGGAGACAGTCTTCTATCCCCCATCAATAATGAATCACTTCTTCCTGGCCCCAGGGGTGAGAAGAAGTTGTCACACAATGCCTGGTGCAGAGTCAGGATTCTATCCAGAGGGTAGGACCTAATCTAATATGACTGGTGCCTTTAATGAGGAGTAGAGTTTAGAACACAGCCATACACAGAGGGAAGGCCATGTGAAGACACAGAAGATGGCCATCTGCAAGCCAAGGCAAGAGGCTTCAGAAGAGACCAACCTCACTGACACTTTGAACACTTCCAGCTTTCACAACTATAAGAAAATAAACTTCTGTTGTGTAAGCCTCCCAGTCTGTGGGACTTTGTTATGGCAGCTGGAGCAAATTAGGTCTCATATTTGGCCCTAGGGCTACCCTTATTAAGGAAGGAATTTCTAAGGTGGGACTTTAACATTTAATGATTGTACTGAGGACTTGGGCACAAGTGAAGAAAATGAAAATAGGAAATCCTTTGATTCTGATGGCAGAGAATATGGAAGTTCGAGGCCACAGGACGCTCCAAGGGTTTTCCAACTAGAAACAAAACAGGGGTTGCCCGATTCTACCACTGCCTGCCCAAATTTCTTAGGCCTTACCCCTGCACTGCACACTCGTGGGGCTCCTACTTCTAGCATTTCCGTCTCTTTCCTGAAGGTTTTCTCCAAAGGTATGGAGGTCACTGACCCCACTCACAGTGAGCTAGAAGGGAAAGGAAGCAGTTTTCAACCATGACTGATGGAAGTTAGATCCCTTGTTCTTCAGCAGGGATGACTCTGAGGCATGAGGTCCACATCATTTCCCAGAGTTCCCTACGGTACTCAGCTCTAGTCATTCACTGTTTGCTGGCTGCCCTCCCTTCCCTGTCTAGCTTCCCCCCAGTCTGCTACTGAAGTTTCCCGCATCTGCCTTCACTCATGTCCTTGTCTCAGGAACTGCTTCTGGTAGAAACCAAAGTAAGGGGCAATCTTCTCGGGTCGCCTCCCTCTTCAGGAGCTTTGTACTATAGCTCAATAAACATTGCTTTGCTGCGCACCAAAAAGAAAGATAGGGGGAGGGAGAGGGGGATGGGCAACTGGGTGGTCCAGTCCGTTAAGCATCTGCGTTAGGCTCAGGTCATGATCTCAGGGTTCTGGGATCGAGTCCCGAATTGGGCTCTCTGCTCAGTGGAGAGTCTGCTTCTCCTTCTCCTCCTTCTCCTTCAGCCTCTCCCCCCTGCTCATGGTCTCTCTTGTACACACACACACACACACACACACAAATAAAATCTTAAAAAGAAAGAAAGAAACTGGGGGAGGGAGAGAGTGAGGAAAGGAAGGAAGAAGGGAAGGAAGGAAGGCAGGCAGCAGGGAGGGAGGGAGAAACCGAAGTAAGGCACCTGGCTGACTTCTTACTGGCTTCACAGAAGCACAAGTCAACTTCCTTCTACCCATCGCTCAAGAGTAATTAGGGTAATTCTTGATCATGGTTCCTGGGCATCCAGCACCCTGCCTCTCAAAAACTCCTTATTCCTTTCCTTGCCAGGATGTTTCCTTCTCCAGCACAGATGGCAGCCCAGTCTATTGAATATTAAGCAAAGACAGTTTAGAAACTTCTGGAAATATCATTATTCTGTTCAAATTTGTAATAAGAGAGACAATACACCCCCTCGGGGCCCATCCTCTTATGCCAAATATCTGAATGTGGGGAGCACTGATCATCTCTGACACAGTTTATTTTTAAGATTTTATTTATTTGACAGAAAGAGAGAGAGATCACAAGTAGGCAGAGAGGCAGGCAGAGAGAGAGGAGGAAGCAGGCTCCCTGCTGAGCAGAGAGCCTGATGTAGGGCTCAATCCCAGGACCCTGAGAGGACCCTGAGCCACCCAGACACCCTGACACAGTTTTAAAGGATTATAGGGCACAAGACCGCCCCCCCAGACTGGCACCCTCACCCCAGCCCACAGATTCTGTATCAGCTCCAAAGCTAGGAAACTGGCTCTGACTTCTTCAAGAGTCCTTCGCAAATCTGTAACTTATGGCATAAGCACCGGCTCAGACATTTACTGATCAAGGCTTTTCTTTCCTCTTGCCTCTACCATGGTATTTAAAAGCAAATTTTAAATGCAAGAGCTGCATCTTTTGATCATCATTGTTCTGCTGTGGTCACCCAAGGCATGAAGGGGAAATGTCTTAATCTGCCTCGAAAGTAGAAAAACAAAACAATCCTCAGTTGACATCCTAGAATTTTTCCTGCCATATACCTGCCTTATACCATTCTATATTGTTTGAACATTGTATAACAAAAATGAGTTCAGGTATTTACTGTGTAATTTTTTAAATGATAAGAAATAGGACTTTAATTTCTACACAGCAAAGGAAACAGCCAACAAAACAAAGAGGCAGCCCACGGAATGGGAGAAGATATTTGCAAATGACACAACAAATAAAGGGCTGATATCCAAAGACTATAAAGAACTTCTCAGGGCTCCTGGGTGGCTCAGTGGGTTAAGCCTCTGCCTTCATCTCAGGTCATGATCTCAGGGTCCTGGGATGGAGCCCTACATTGGGCTCTCTGCTCAGCAGGGAGCCTGCTTCCTCCTCTCTCTCTGCCTGCCTCTCTGCCTACTTGTGATCTCTCTCTCTGTGTCAAATAAATAAGATAAAATATTTTAAAAATAAGAAAACTGAATTATCTTTAAAAAACAAGAACTTCTCAAACTCAACATCCCATAAACAAATAATCAAGTCAAAAAATGGGCAGAAAATATGAACAAACACTTCTCCAAAGAAGACATACAAATGGCTAACAGACACATGAAAAAATGTTCATTATCATTAGCCATCAGGGAAGTTCAAATTAAAACCACATTGAGATACCACCTTACACAAGTTAGAATGGCAAGAATTGACAAAGCAGGAAACAAATGTCAGAGAGGATGTGGAGAAAGGGGAACCCTCTTACACTGTTGGTTGGGATGCAATTTGGTGCAGCCACTTTGGAAAACAGTGTGGAGCCTCCTCAAAAAAGTGAAAAATAGAGCTACCCTATGACCCAGCAATTGCCCTATTGGGTATTTATCCCAAATATACAGACATAGTGAAAAGAAGGGCCATATGAACCCCAATGTTCATGGCAGCAATGTCCACAATAACCAAACTGTGGAAAGAGCTGAGATGCCCTTCAACAGACAAATGGGTAAAGAAGATGTGGTCCATGTACACAATAGAGTATTACTCAGCCATCAGAAAGGATGAATACCCAGCTTTTGCATCAACATGGATGGAACTGGAGGAGATTATGCTGAGTGCAATTTGTCAAGCAGAGAGTCAATTGTTATATGGTTTCACTTACTTGGGCAACATAAGGAATAACATGGAGGACATTAGGAGAAGGATGGGAAAAATGAAGAGGGGTAAATCAGAGAGGGAGAAGAACCATGAGAGACTATGGACTCTGGGAAACAAACTGAGGGTTTTAGAGGGAAAGGGAGTGGGGTGGATGGGTGAGCCTGGTGACAGGTATTAAGAAGGGCATGGATTGAGTGGAGCACTGGGTGTTATATGCAAATGATGAATCATGGAACACTACATTAAAAACTAGTGATGTACTGTATGGTGACTAATATAACATAATTATTAAAAGAAATGAAGGAAGGAAGGAAGGAAGGAAGGAAGGAAGGAAGGAAGGAAGGAAAGAGGGAAGGAAGGAAGGAAGGGAGTGAGGGAGGAAGGAAGGAAGGAAAAGAAACAGGAATTTAAAAGAAGGAATTTCCACTAGGTGGTAGTAGAGAATCACAATCAATATCAGTCTGCCCCTGAAGGGCAAAAGGAAATGTTCATTAAGCTGAGAATTCAAATGCTGTAGCCCGTTTGTAGCTACAAATATTTATGAACTAGCTCCGTCTAAGGTTTAATTTCTTCATGATGCCAGGTGGTACATATCACGTTCTTTTGAGCAATGTTTTTCTACTTACCGTCTCCTGTAGCCTGCTTTTCTGTAAACTGACCTGCATCCATTTATATAGGACTACTGAAATTGAACAACTGAGGTCCATTATGGTTGGGAATGATAGAATTTGGAGAGGAGATACACTGACAACAAAAATACATACTCTTTTTCCTTAAGTGAAGTAAAATTATAGTAATATGCATTGGATCTACACACATTCCTCTCCTTAAGGCTCCCTGGATAAAATGAGGCAGGTGTGTTCTGAAAAAAGGAGTAACCGGAAGTGGGCTATAGCATCCTTACCTAATCTCCAACATGTTTGACCAAGCTACATCTGTTCTGTCCATTTATTTTATTCTAGTCCATCCCCAGCTCTGATATGGCCAGTAGGTGTGAGATCTGAATATTCTCACCTGTGATATGCTGTTTCTTTTCCCTAGAGGCCAGATTTGGGTTCTCACAACCACCTGTACCATCTTGCAGGGATCCTTTGAAATCCATGGCCAGATTCACCACCTTATGGCTGGGTACGACTATAACCCCACAGATTTATTGCCCTTGGGATCTAAAATCTGCCTGGACTGGGCAGCAGTTTAATCTTTGCATACGTTCTATTAGACCCTGGCTCGGGACACTTGCATCTCCCCCTCTGTTTCCCCCTCCTCAGCTGTGCCTTAAATTTAATTTTCTTTGATTCTAACTCATGCCAATTCCAGGAGAGACACAATCTCCTTCATCATTGGTCAGATTTCCCAGCAAACTGTGCTAGAAATCCAGTGAGCAAACCAGGCCTATTTCTGAGTTCAAAAGTCTCTGCCTCTGGGTCATTTAATCTTGATTGTCTGGTTATTTCATTTCAATCCCCAAAACATTTTTCTTACTGTTTGCTTTCAGATTTGGTGCCCTGCTTGTTCTTGGGCACTTTTTTCAGTCCTGGGACCTAGCACCTTCTTTCTGGCTTTGGCGGAAAGCCAATGTAAACATCTCTCACTTTGGCACCCTGAGTCCCCGGCCAAGTAAACTTGTTAATGTTAAGTATTTGGGGTTTTGTCTATCTAGTGATTTTTAAATATGATTTCAAAAGCATTTGTAACTCACCATTTTTTATAACTATGGTGAATATACATACTTTTTAATATATTTGTTGTCATTTATATTTCCTTTTTTGTAAAATGCCTATTCGCATCTTTCGACTATTTTTCTCTTGGATTATTGTTAAATGTTCTGGATGTAATCCTATGTAAATTATGTATGATGCAAATAAATCTAGTTTGTGGCTTTTGGGTTTTCTTTCTTTAGGTGTACTTTGACAAAAGTTTCTAATTTTAATGTGGCCATATTTGTTAACTTTTTTTTATTTTTATGTTTCTTTTTAAATTCTTTATAGTTTACATACAGTGTTATATTAGTTTCAGTTATATAATTATAGTGATCAACAATTCTGTGTATCACCTGATGCTCATCACAAGGGCCCTCCTTAATCCCCCATGGCCTATTTCACCCATCCCCCACCAACCGAAACCATCGTTTGTTCTCTAAGGTTAAGAGCCTGTGTCTTGGTTTGTCTCTCTCTCTCTTTTTTCTCCTTTGTTCATTTGTTTTGTTTCTTAAATTCCACATATGAGTGAAATCACATGGTATTTGTCCTTCTCTGATTGACTTCACTTAGCATTAACGTCTAGATCCATCCGTGCTTTTGCAAAAGACAAGATGTCATTCTTTTTTATGGCTGATCCAGTACTATTTTGAATAAAAAGTGGTGAGAGAGGACATCCTTGTTCCTGATCTTAGGAGCGAAGCTTTCAGTTTTCTACCATTGAGTATGATGAATTTATTTATCAGTTCTACTGAATTTATTTATCAGTTCTGGCAGGTTTTTTGGTGCGTCTTTCAGGTTTCCTGTATGTAGTATGTCATCTGCAAATAGTGACCATTTTACTTCTCCTTAGCAATGTGGGTACATTTGATTTCTTTTTCTTGTCTGAATATGATGGCTAGGATTCCAATACTATGCTGAATAAAAGTAGTGAGAGTGGATATCCTGTTCCTAATCTTAGGAGGAAAATTCTTCGTTTTTTTACCACTGAGAATGATGTTAGCTATAGTTTTTTCATGTATGGCCTTTATTATGTTGAGGTATGTTACCTCTATCCCCACTTTTTGAGGGTTTTTATCATGAATGGGTGTTTTACTTTACCAAATGCTTTTTCTGCATCTATTGAAATGATCATGTGGTTTTTATCCTTTCTCTTATTGATGTGATGTAGCACATTGATTGATTTGCAAATATTGAACCACACTTGCAACCCAGGAATAAATCCCATTTGGTCGTGGTGAATGATTCTTTTAATGTATCATTGGATTCAGTTTGCTAATATTTGGTTAAGGAATTTCTCATCTATGTTCATCAGAGATACTGACCTGTAGTTCTCTTTTCTTGTAGTCTCTTTATTTGGTTTTGGTACCAGGATAATGCTGGCCTCCCAGAATGAATTTGGAAGTCTTCTTTCCTCCTCTATTTTTTGGAATGTTTTGAGAATGAGTATTAGCTCTTCTTTAAATATTTGGCAGAATTCCCCTATAAGGCCATCTGGTCCAAGACATTTGTTTGTTGGGAGTGTTTTGATTACTAACTCAATTTCATTTGTTGACAATTGGTCTGTTCAGATTTTCTATTTCTTTCTGATTCAGTTTTGATAGTTTGTATGTTTCTAGGAATTTATCCATTTCTTCTCGGTTGTCAAATTCATTGGGATATAATTTTTCATAATATTCTCTAATATTCCTTTGTATTTTTGTGGTGTTGGTTTTCATTTCTCCTCTTTCATTTCTGATTTTGCTTATTTGAGTCCTCTCTTTTTTTCTGAGTCTGGTTGAAGGTTTATCTATTTTGTTGATCTTTCCCAAAAAAACCAGTTCCTGGTTTCGTTCACTTGTTCTATTGTATTTTTACTTTCTATTTCATTTATTTCTGGTCTGATCTTTATTATTTTCTTCCTTCTACTGGTTTTGAGTTTTGTTTGTTGTTCTTTCCATAACTCCTTTAGAGATAAGGTTAGGGTTTTTTTGAGATTTTTCTTTCTTCTTGAGGTATGCCTATATGGTTATAAACTTCCCTCTTAAAACAACTTTTACTGAATCCCAAAGATTTTGGACCATTGTGTTTTCATTTTCACTTGTGTCCATGTATTTTTTTATTCTTTCTTTAATTTCTTGGTTGACCCATTCACTCTTTAGTAGCATGTTATGTAACCTCCATGTATTTGTGCTCTTCCAAGATTTTTTTCTTGTGGTTAATTTCTAGTTTCATAGCACTGTGGTTGGAAAAGATGCATGGTATGACTTCAGTCTTTTTCAATTTGTTGAGACTTATTTTGTGGCCTAACATGTGATGTATTCTGGAAATGTTCCATGTGCACTTGAAAAGAATGTGTATTCTGTTTTTTTAGGATGGAATGTTCTGAATATTTGTGTCTGATCCAACTGGTCTGATGTGTCATTCAAAGCCACTGTGTCCTTGTTGATTTTTCTCTTCAGATGATCTATCCATTGATGTAACTGGGGTGTTAAAGTCGCCCACTATTATTGTATTAATACTGATTATTTCTTTTATGTTTATTATTAGCTGTCTTATGTATTCCTATGTTTTTAAAAATTTGTGTGTGTCTAACAAAATAAATACTGCCCTACCTTAAAGTCATATAGTTATTTCTTTTATGTTTCATCTGAAACTTTTAATTTTTTTTAATATTTTAGTACTTTGTTCATTTGGAATTTATTTTTATACACAATGAAGGTATATCCAATTATTCCATTGTTATTTATTGAATAGTGCATCTTTTACCCATTTATCTTTAATGCCCACTCTCCACATACAAGAAGCCCTGATGCCATCTTTCCATCTGTTCTGTTGGTCCAGTTGCCTACACACCCTGCCACCATCAGTAGTGCAGGATCTTAGTGACAGTGTAATAACAGTCTTCAGTAGTATCTTGCCTTTTCTTTTTTTTTTTTAAGAATTTTTATTAATTTATTTGACAGAGAGTGAGAGCACAAGCAACGGGAGTGGCAGGTAGAGAAAGAGAGAGCGAGAAGCAGGCTCCCCACGGAGCAGGGACCCTGGGATCATGACCTGAGCCAAAGGCAGAAGCTTAACTGACTGAGCCACCGAGGTGCCCCTTCTTGCCTTTTCTTAACCTTGTACTACTTTGTTTTATTTTAAAATCAGTGTGTCTAAATTCCATTAAATATCCTGGAGAGATTCTTCTAGGAATTATATTGAAGCTATAGAACACATTGGGGAAGACTAACATTTTTATAATATTGAGGCTTCTTAACCATAATTATGGTGTATCTCTCCAATATACAGGACCTTACCACTGTCTTTCAATGTTTTTTTACTTTCCCCATTAGGATCGTGCATGTCCTTTCTTTCTGAGAATTTATTTCTGATGACTTTAAGTATCACTTACTATAAGTTACCCTCAAAGGGGGTCATTTTATCACATTTCCTACCTTTTTGTTTGATAGAAAAGTGCAATTGACTTTTTGTGTATCTCTCTAACTACCTTGCTAAACTCTCTTATTAATTCTTATGTCTTAGATTATTTTGTATTTTTCTCTGTAGACAATCACCTATGGATAATGAAAGCTGTTTTCTTCCTTCTTACACTTCTAACTCCTCTTCCCCTCTTCCTACTTTCCTTTCTTTTCAGCTGTGGCTAAAAGTCCCCTATTCCCTGCCTAACTAAAGCTAATATATCATTTTCCATTTCATATTGTAAAATTTTGCTAACAGAGCCTGCCTTTTTTTTAACCCAGTGCCAATAATAGAATTTCAGTTCTTAGCCTTGAAATGCCAGCAACAACATTCTCAGCAAAATAAAAAGAAGAAATATTCTTTCTTGTCCCTAGAGCTGGGGAGAACAATGCATTTTTAACACAAAACTTTCTTATAAATGATATTTCTAACACGGATAATTTTTCAAACTCCTAGACTTCAAAGATTTGGGGTGAGACCTGATAAAATGACCTTAACCTATAAAACATCTGTAATTTTGATTATTCACCTTTCTTAATAATTTAGTGTTCTTATAATAATGTTGAGTCAACGTCTTCATCTACAGGAAGGTAAAATGTCTCATGAACTTTTTCTGTCAAACCAGAAAATAAACATTGGCATTTCCCTGTACTCACACATATAGAATAAGATGGTTCTACTGGAAATTTTATTAAAGAAAATGTGAGAGACTGTTGGATAAACCAAGCAGAGAGTGGAGATGTAAGGAGGGCGGTTGCATGCTGAGCCTAAAAATGAGCCCACAATAAAAAAATGTTAAAAAGATTTTTAATTTTAAAAGCCAAATTAAAATAAATCTGTATTTGGGTCTCAGTGGGAAACTACTTGCTTCTGTGATCTTTCCCAGCTAGTTAAAGAGGTTTTTTTTTTTTGCTAAAAATCCAAAGCTATTCAAAGGTAAGAAAATTATGGTATTTTTATCATGTTGTTGATTTTGTCTTAAGGTTTTGCCAGAAGTCGGTGGTGATATGGGTCCAAGTGTATCTGTGAGTGTGCTAGCAGCTGAATCAGAGTGGGAGCTCCCGAACTTGAGTGCACCAGGATATTGTAGAAGCCTTGTTAAAATGGAGATTCCCGGGATCCCCCCATCCACAATTTCTAATTCAGGGATAGGTCTGGGTTTAGACCTGAGATTTTGCATTTTAATACATTTCCAGGTGATGCTGAACCTGCTGATCCAGAGGCCATATTTCAAGAGCTGATAGAGTAGAATGATTGTTATTTCTGTATTATGTTCTATCATTCATTTTCCTAAGTTGATAGAGTTATAATTTCATCCAATTCGAAGTAAGTGATTCTTTGAGAAAAATGAGGCTAAGGGGTGCCTGGATAGCTCAGTTGTTAAGCATCTGTCTTCTGCTCAGTTGTGATCTCAGGGTCCTGGCATTGAGCCCTAAGCCTCACCTCAGCTCCTTGCTCAATAAGAAGTCTGCTTCTCCTTCCTGCCTCTTCTCTGGCTTGTGTGCACTCTCTCTCTCTCTCTCTCTCTCAAATAAATAAATAAAATCTTTTTAAAAAATTTTTTAAACTTTAAAAAATTAAAAAAAGAAAAGTGAGGCTAAGTTGGAGACAATCTCCATGGAGAGCACTAAGAATAACCCAGCTGGGTTGAAATACACAATGCAGAACACAGAGGTTCTGTGTTGCTTTTTGCAGTAACAGAGATCCACAACCCATCACCCCAAGATATTTTTTAAAAGAAACATATGGAAGATCTGTGATATTTTTGTCTCTTCTAGATGTCTGCATTTTCTCCTTTCTTTTTTCCTCCTTTCTTTTCCTTGGAAGGCAAGTGCTACTGTAGGACCTGCAGCTTTCCCAAAAAATTAATGATTTCCTCTTTTATTTGAGTGTGAGGTTTATTTTTCCTATGTGAGAATTCATGTGTATTTAGGATTTATTTTTAATCTATATTCATGGATGACATTGACTTACAATTTTCCTTTCTTGTAGGGTCTCTGTCAAGTGTTTAGTATAAGGGTTACAGTAGCCTTATAAAATGAGGAAGGGATATATCTTCTTTTTATATTCTGTAAAGACCTCTGTAGGATTAGAATTATTGTTTCCTTTTAGTGTTCATTGCAATTTACTGGTAGAGCCATGAGGGTTTGCATTTCCTTTGTAGGAAGATATTCAATAGTCAATTCAATTTTTTCTGCTGGAAAAAGGATTCAGTGTAACTGAAAAATGATGAGTAGATCATTGTGTGGTACCCCCAACCAAGGGCTATTTTCAGAAAGAAAGAGCAAAGTTCCTTTCTATCACCTACCACATCCTGAAGAAAACTCACTCTTTGCCTTAGGGTTCTTTTCCTAAAAATGAGTCTAAGGGCTGTGGGGGCAGGGGGTTGGTGGTGGCAGAGTGCAGGGCTCACAGGAAGAAGGCCTTGGGTTACTCTGCAAGCAAAGGCACCAGGAATTCCGTTCTAAGAGAAAGATCAGTGTTTTTCAAACTTTTTTGTAGTTTTTGCTAACACACACAAACGTAAGCACATATATTTAATAGAAACAAATGTTACATGAAACTATAGTTATGTTCATTGCCTGTGATGCAGGCTGGCATTTTCTTTTCCATTTTTATTCAATTCCATCTTAAATCTAATGATCATTTAGCATGGTAATCAGCATTGAACATTGTCCTATTTTATTTTATTCCATATGTATAGTTTAAAATTTTTCTCTTTTACATTACTATGTATTATGTTTATGAATTAAAATGTTTTATATAAATATATACACTTTATTATGTATTCATATATTACTTATTCCATTCAGAGTCGTGAATGAGGTTTGGAAGTGGACTTAGGAGTGTGACCAGTGCTGGAGATTCCCAGGACCCCACATTTCCACATCCACGGTATCTGCGGTTTCAAGTTATTCTACTCAGGAACAGATGATGTCCCTCTTTTCCACCTGCCAATGGGAAAGATGCCAGGATTAGTCAAGTTTAGCATTTAGCAATTCAGCTAAGCGGACTCTTAGATGCGAAGTCCCTGTGTCTTCAGCATGGCCCGAGAACCCTCCTTGAAATCCCCCTGCTGTTCGTCTCACCCGCAGAGGTGAGCAGGTGAGAGGGGAATTGAGGTGAGAAGCCACCAGAGTGGGACCAAGAGAAGAAAGAGCTTTCGTTGCTAATACCTCGCCATCAACCTTCTTCTCCGCCCTTTTCCCACTCTGCTGCCTCTTCCTCGTCCAGCTCTCTCCGTCCCCCGCCCTGGACACCCCCTTCCCTCCGTGCGGGCACTAATTTGCTGCGCAGCCGCCACTCAGGACCCGGAGGGTTGGGAGTCAGGTCTCCGGCACAGCAGCCGCACCGGGACTCCCAGGTCAGAGTGTTCTCGGCCGCGGATCCCTGACCTGGCTGCCCGGCGCCCAGGGAGCTGGGGGACGGAGCCTGGAAACTGAGACCCCAGTGGGGCGAAGCGGAATACCGGGATCACGGCCCTGGGAGCAGGAACAGCGCACACAAGGTGGGAGAACCTAGGGGTTGGTCACTGAGGTCACCGCTGGACTGCCGTAGGGCGCCCGGAGTGGCGGCATCTCCCGCGAAAGTGTGAATAACCCCGGGGGCTTTAAGCAGCCGGGTCCCTCAGCACTCCCCCCGCCCCCACCGCGCCATGCTCTGATTGACGTTCGTGGAGCCAATCATAGCCAGGGCCTGAGGTGGGCGGGGCCGGGGCGCCCTGCGAGCCCCCGGACGCGCTTGCCTAGAACTCCGCCTGTCCGGCCCCCAGGCCCCGCGGGGGGCACCTGGCGGACCCCGTTTCTCCGCGCCTCGGATGGCCCTCACTGAAACGCCAGTGCCGGGTGGGAAGACCTGGACCGAAGCTGTCCCTGCAGCTGGAAGCCCGAGGTGCCATGGGAGGTCCCTTATTGTCCCTGAGCGCCTGCCTGGATGAAGAGGGCATCCCGTGGCTCTGCAAATACCTGAAGAACGCGCAGGTGACTCTAAGGCAGGGTGAGGTTTGGGGAGGTAACCGTGACCCCCAGGCGTCACCCGACTGGGTACTGAGGAAGGGGTAGGGACCTCTAGGTTTCTCTCCGGTTCTCTCCGCGGCGCCTTGGAGTAAAGTGGGGCGAGCGGGGAGAATGGGTCTCGTCCCCGACGGGAGAGGAGGGGTGTCTGCCCAGACCCTTAGACCCTCTACAGGCAGGAGGTGTGGGAGCGCTCTTGTCCTCGCGGGATCGGTGAAAGGATCCAGGCCCTTGGGGGGGGGGGCCCTGGGGAATACCTGGAGTCGTACACTTGTTCCTTCAGTTCTCATCACGTTTGTTCGGGTATGTAACTCGTTCCCTTCGACGTGAAGGGCCCTGCGATTGTGCCACAGCCTCTGTCACGCACAACCCGCTGGCCTCAGGCCGTATCCCCCAGACTGAGACGGGTTTCCGAGCGGCAAGTGGGAAAGGCAAACTTCTCAGACCAGGGAACTCAGGCACTGTGCAAGGTGCCTTATGCATGACCGGGTTCCAGCCTAGAGAAAAGTATAAATCCTCTCCTCTTCCTTTCTTACCTCCTTAGAATCATCGTGGACATAAATGCTGGCCTATTTGCGCGCGGTGCTCTGGTCATTGGAGAGGAATTTGAATAATACAGATGCAAAGTTTGAGTAAAAGCCAGTGAGGATACCAGGCCTCTTCAGCTTGGCTTGTGGGTTTCCCACACTGAAAAGCTGAGGTTCACAATATCCGCCACTGGTAAGCTAGGGAGACTCACAGATGTGCTAGAGAGGATGGAACGGAGTGTACCCTTGGGGAAGGCAAGTCCGCCTGGCAGGCAGACAGTGTGGCCAAGAAGCCGCTGCTTGGGGGTCAGCACATACAAGTGAGTTCCTGCTGCTGCTTGGATCGGAGGAGGTGTGGCAAGAGGCTGGTGAAAACTCATCCTGATGGTCAGTCTGAGAAGCAGTCAAGATGGAGAACTGCAAAATCTGCACTAGGTGTTTTCTGGGAGTCCCTGTACCCAACGACAGGCTCCACCAGGGATGGCCAGCCCCTGTGGGCTGAGCTCCACAGGCCTGGCCTGCATTTGGATCTCCCCCTACTTCTTCACATGGACAGGGAAGCTGACCCAGGAGCTCCAAGAGTGACCAGAAGGGCACCCAGGCACTTGAGAAACGGTTACCCTATGTCTAAGAGATCCACTTCAAGAATTTTCTCCTTGCATTTCCCAAAATTTTCCTCTGGGACTGACTGGGAGGAAACCAGGTCCCAGAGTTGATTAAAAACAAATAAACCAGGCACCTGGGTGGCTCAGTAGGTTAAGTGTCTACCTTCAGCTCAGGTCATGATCTCAGGGTCGTGGGATTCACCTCCAAGTCTGTCTCCTTGCTCGGTGGGGGTCCGTCCGCTTCTCCCTCTCCCTCTGCTTCTGCCCCTCCTCCCCATATTTATTTATTTGTTCTCTTTCTCAAATAAATAAATAAAATCTGTTTAAAAATAAATAAACAAATGAAAAAACAAAACTCTAAGTGAGCATGCGTGAGTAAATGGTGCTACACAGTGACGTGATTAGGTCATCAAAAGGTATGACCGCCCCAGGCAAATACAAGGAGCAAATTTGGAGTCCAAGACATTTGATGTGGCCCCCAGATGCAGGGCTCCTTAAAGGAAAGCCACTGCTTCGGGACAGACTTGTAGGACTGCAGTCACCTAATGCCAGGGACTTGCATCCCTTTTTCTGCATTGTTTCCCGATTTTGCCCTGGCTCTGGCATTTAAATGTTTATACCACTTCAAGTATTAGACCAGTGGTTTGCTCTGCAACCTCCTAGCTCCCACTTCCCCGCTGGCCTCACACAGGTCATTTTTCTCTCCCGGGGCTAATATGCTCATCTTCAATAAATAAGGGGGAGGAATGGAAATTGTGAGGGAGGGGGAAATTGGGTCTTGGCAGTTGGGCAAGAGTCGCTAAAAATTAAAGAACTTACTCTATAAAAGGGGGCTTTGGCGTTTGGTAATTTGGGGTTTGGGGCAGGCCTTCCAGAATGCCAAGAACTTCAAGACTAGTGTATCTTTTCATTCATGTTTCCTTCCTCAGTTTGAGAGGGCTTTTTGGCAGAGAACTGAAAAACTGTCCACTCCTTCATGTCTCTGCTGACACCTAAAGGTTCTCTCCTCCAAGTGTTTGTCCATTTCCAACTGGGGGAACACAGGGAGGGGGAATAATAGCTCAGTGGTCTTCTCCCTGGAGAGAGCTGTGAAATATATGCCTCATCCTACAGGCTTAGGTGGCCCTGAAATTCTCAGCATGGATCCAAAGAGTTGCAAAGAATATAATTTCCAGGGGCGCCTGGGTGGCTCGGTGGGTTAAAGTCTCTGCCTTCGGCTTGGGTCATGATCCTAGGGTCCTGGAATCGAGCCCCGCATGGGGCTCTCTGCTCAGCGGGGAGCCTGCTTCCCTTCATCTCTCTCTGCCTGCCTCTCTGCCTACTTGTGATCTCTGTCTGTCAAATACATAAATAAAATCTTCAAAAAAATTCTAAAAAGAATATAATTTCCAACACACCACATATATTAATACATTTTTTAAAGATTTTATTTATTTATTTGACAGAGAGAGAGAGATCACAGGTAGGCAGAGAGGCAGGCAGAGAGAGAGGGAAGCAGCCTCCCCCCTGAGCAGAGAGCCCAGTTCGGGGCTCGATCCCAGGACCCTGAGATCATGACCTGAGCCAAAGGCAGAGGCTTAACCTACTGAGCCACCCAGGCACCACTATATTAACACATTTAAATAAAACTGTTAATCAACTTGTCACATGTCCAGTGGAATCTAATTACCATTATGTGTTGACACCCAACACTAATTTTTAAAATATACAACTTCTTCCTTAACAGTTGGAAATTTCACATTGCTTTTTTTTTTCTTTTGAATTCATATTTGCATTTTCCTCCCCTTTTGAATTTTTTTTCTCAACCCTGGCCTGACATTCTAATGTAATGTATTTTTGGTTTTGGAATTCTTTTCTTGATCCATCTAGCATGCTTCTTTGCAACAAAATATGTTCTTAAAATAAATTTATTTCCTGATCTAAGTGTTTGAAAAGGCCGACGAATTAAGATAGTACTGCAGTTATTAGAGATAATTGATCAAAATAATATAATACAGATTTGGGTAAATAAAAGTATTAAACATAAAAATTTTTTTAAATTAACATTTAACTGGAAATGTTTCTTTTCCAGTTGGATAGGGGCTTTATTTTCCCGACTTTCTGTTGGCAAAAGTTATTTATTGTTATTCTGAAGCCTGTTCCATATGATTTCTATTCCTTTAAAAGTATTTTAAAATAAAGAACTAAAAAATTTTACTCACATATAAAAGTATGGAAACAGAATAAGTATAAGAACAGTAGAAATTTTGTTATAGCAATTTCACCCAACTTTTAAAATCTCTTCTTTGTTATACGTCAAAACTGACATGGTGAGCTATTATTAAATACTATTTTAAATAATCTCACAACTTAAATGTAGAGTTCTTCTTCAATTTTGTTGAAGCAAAGAATTAGAAACTACCTGATTTGCAAAACTATTTTTACACATTAGTTTCTTTCACTTTTTAGTTCTTAGAAGTATACCAAAAAGACTTTTAAAATTCTTGTGAAATAACTAATATTTATACCTGTTAGAGGCATTTGTTTGTGAAACTCAAACTGGATGAAACTAGGGTCAGAAAGAAAAACTCACAGATCTAGAAATTAAAAATTGGTAGGTTCTGAATAAAGACCTTTACCCCATGTCATCTGGAAGTGCGTTTAAAAATTATAACAAACAATGGGGCGCCTGGGTGGCTCAGTGGGTTAAAGCCTCTGCTTTTGGCTCAGGTCATGATCCCGGGGTCCTGGGATCGAGCCCCACATTGGGCTCTCTGCTCCGCGGAGAGCCTGCTTCCTCCTCTCTCTCCCTGCCTGCCTCTCTTGCCTACTTGTAATCTCTGTCTGTCAAATAAATAAATAAAATCTTTTAAAAAAATTATAACAAACAAACGGGCACTAAACTATTGTGCATGTGTATGTGTGTAATTTCATTTGACTGTAGAAAATGATTAATTTGCATTTGTTAGGCATAGAACAGTGTATCAATGTCCAAGAGGGAAAAATTAATTCCAAATAAATGAACCTTGATTTCTAGAGTTTAGAACATTACAACCAAGACTACATTTTGGAACATTTTGTTTTGTATCCCTAGGTAAGTGGATTTCTGCTTTTAAGAACCAAATTTAATCTACTTAGTGGAAATTAACCGCAAAATGAAGAGAAGGTATTAGATCATTACCCAGTGTAAGTTTACAGAAATTCTATTTCTGATTGCTATGTGAAATATTTACAGCAGAATCCACAAAATATTTCCATCAGATTAACCTGAATCTAACTGGTATTTAATAAAAACAAATAAATGAGCAGAGAAGTAACAGTATATCATAGACCTATACCCAAATAGAAAAATGTTTTTATATGATCCAGTAACATTTGGTGAAAATCAATAAAAAATATTTCTCCTATAAGTCAGAATAAGCTCAAGAAAACATATGTTAAAGTACTCCCAATATGTGTTTATTTTACTCTAAAATATGATGTTGAGGGGCACCTGGGTGGCTCAGTGGGGTAAGGCCTCTGCCTTCGGCTCAGGTCATGATCTCAGGGTCCTGGGATCGAGCCCCACATTGGGCTCTCTGCTCAGCGGGGAGACTGCTCCCCCACCCCTCTCTGCCTGCCTCTTTGCCTACTTGTGGTCTCTGTCTGTCAAATAAATAAATAAAACCGTCAAAAAATACAAAATAAAGTAAAATATGTTGATCTGTCAGAAGTAAATATCTAGACTTTTGCCTTCACTGCTTTCAAATCATGCAACAAGTGAAGTACAGATGAGACGAGTGAGAGGTCTTTGTTAGTTCTTAGGGAACTCTGTTGCAAGTTACTATTTCTTTACATGGTTTTTATACATTGAGAATATTCTTTTTTTTTTTTAATTTTTAGAGAGAAAGAGAGCATGCGGACAAGCAGGGGTTGGGGTAGGGCAGAGGGAGAAGGAGAGAGAATCTTAAGTAGGCTCCACACCTGCGTGAGTCCAATGCAGGGCTAGATCTCATGACCCTGAAATCATGACCTGAGCTGACTCAAGAGCTAAATGCTTAATCAACTGAGCCACACAGGTACCCCTAAACTGAGAATAGAACCATACCATAAATCTGTCACCTGAATGAAATTTAAAAACCACCCACATCAGTATTTCTTGCCAATGCTAAGGAGCCATTAATCCTTTAAAATTAGAAAAGGAAGCCTTCTGGGCACCTGGGTGACTCAGTCCTGGGACGAGCCCCACTTTGGGGTCCCTGTTCAGCAGGGAATTTGCTTCTCCTGCTCCCTCTGCCAATGCCCCCCCCCCCACCTCGCTACCGTGTGCTCTCTCTCTCTCAAATAAAATCATTAAAAAAGAGAAAGAAAAGAAACCCTCAAGGCTATCAGATATAATTTTTCGGCATTCCACTTTTCCACTGAGGAATTATGTAAATCCAGAATATTGTAAAACAGGCCAAAACTCCCCCATTTCTTATGTCACATATCACCCTTAACATAAAGTTACTCAACCTGGAGCATTACTGACATTTGGAGTTGAATAAATTCTTCATTATCAGATATCCCGTGCATTGTAGGATTTTAGCAGTATCCCCACCTCTACCCACTAGCACTGATCCCTGACCCGAACCCCTCAGTTATGGCAATAAAAAATGTCTGCAGATTTTTTTTAAGATTATTTATTTATTTGAGAGAGAGAGAGAGAGAGAGAGAATGCAGTGGGGAGGGGTGGAGGGAGAGGGAGAGAGAGAATCTGAGATTCTCAAGCAAACTCCCTGCCAAGTGGGGAGCCCAATGTAGGGCTGGATCCCACAACCCCAAGATCGCAACCTGAGCCAAAATCAAGAGTCAGTTCCCCAACTGACTGAGCTACCCAGGAGCTCCAGGAACTGCTTCAGATCTTTTTTTTTTTTTTTTTAAGATTTTATTTATTTATTTATTTATTTGACAGAGAGAGAGACAGTGAGAGCGGGAACACATGCAGGGGGAGTGGGAGAGGGAGAAGCAGGCTTCCCTCAGAGCAGGGAGCCTGATGCAGGGCTAGATCCCAGGACCCTGAGATCATGACCCGAGCTGAAGGCAGATGCTTAACAACTGAGCCACCCAGGCGTTCCAATGTCTGCAGGTATTGCCAGGTGTCTCCCTTTAGGGCCAAAATCGCTGAGGATCAGTGCCCTTAACAGAAATATAGAAGGACACAAAGTTGTGGTTAAAGGGGGCTTCATGGCTATATAGGTTTTGAACCATCTTTTTCTTTGTTACTCAGAGAATTTTATCCCCAGGTCAAGGCACCATGATTATATCTTGGATAGGTAAGTGGTACACTTGGGAGAAAGAGATTGAGTACTCTAAAAGCAGTCATAAGCATGCCACTTTTTTAAAGGCGCTTAAAACACTAAGCGTTTGATTAAGTACATCACTTTTTCAAGTGTGTGCACATGGATGTTGGGGTCTAGATTCCCCCCAAATTTTCTGTGCCTATGTCCCCTTGGTACCCCCTGATACCCCCCAAAATACAAACCCCCAATTTGAGGACTGCTACTCCTGGAGACTGTTACAAACATTGGTACAAACACAGAACCATGCTGAATAAAGCAGAGCAAGTAAGTTCGACATGCAAGACAGAAACCTCTTTCTTTTTCTCTTTAGGGTAAAAGAAAGAAAGAAAGAAAGAAATACTCATGCCCCAAACTCAGATCAATTCCTTATCCTGAACATTTAGGAAGATTTTCAACTCCAACTGTCCAGCTGCTCAACACAGATTGTCTCTCAGAGCACAAAGATTCTTCCCTTGATATTAAATGGAATGTGAAAACAACGTCAGCATTTAGAAACCTTAAGTCTTTCATGAATTGTTCTAACCACCCAATGAATATCATTAGTACAGCTTTGAATTCCCATAGAAAAATGTTGGTTGGGTATTAACTAGATTTAAAGATTTCACAGGGTCTTCAGCAGAAAGTGACACAAGGGCTGTTAGAAACGTAAGCTCTTCTCTTTACTGTTTTTGTAATTGTCCACCCAGTCATGACAATCGTGAAAAATGTTAACAGACATCTGAGAAGTTAAACATACACTCAAGTGCAGCAACCATTAGACAGAAGACCGGGTCCCAAAGTCAGAGATTTTAGAAATTTTTATTAGGTTAATATTAAAGAAAAATACAATCACCATGAATATTAAGAATTTGTCTGTAGGATATCTCGGTGGCTCAGTAGGTTAGGCATCTGCCTTCAGCTCATTTCATGATCTCAGGATCCTGGGATCCCCCATCTTCCAGCACCCCTGCTGAGCGGGGAGTCTGCTTCTTGCTCTCTCTCCGCCCTCCCCTTGCTTGTGCTCACTCATGCACATGCACGCTCTCTTGAAAAAATAAATAAAATCTTTTAAAAAAATCATCTGAGAAATAGGACACCTTAACTTTTACCAGATACTGTAGTTGGAGTGACATGAAGATTCCGTGTCATTTGTGATACTGAATATTTAAATTGTATCTCTATCTGAGGACCCATGACTCACTTGCAAACTTCTAGACATTAACTTAAGACATAACAAAGTCTGCTCTGGAAGGTAAGTGAATGAAATTTAGGACATTCCTCTAAATGGAGCATTTCAAGTTGAAAATATGGGGACTGCCAAATCTTGTAACAAGATAACCTTCAATGGGTAAATGGATAAAAAAATTGGTACATTCACACAATGGAATATTAAGCAATTTTTTAAATGAGCTATCAAACCACAAAGAGACATGGAGGAAATTTAAATTTATATTGCTAAGTGAAGGAAGTCATCTGAAAAGGATACTGTGATTCCCAACTATATGACATTCTGAAAAAGATCAAATTGGTGACAATAAAAAGACAGTAAAAAAATCAGTGACCACCAGGGGTTCATTGGGAAAGAGGGACGCAGAGAAGAAGAGATGGAGCTCAGGGCGTTTTTAGGACAGTGAAGCTATTCTGTATGATACTGAAATGCTGGATACATATAATTGCACACTTGTCAATGTACAAAGACTGTACAAGAATGTACAAACAAAGACTGAACCCTAATGAAAAACTAGAGACTTTGCTTAATAATGTAACAACAGGATGCCTGGGTGGCTTAGTTGGTTAAACATCTGCCTTCAGCTCAGCTCATGATCCCCGGGTCCTGGGATTGAGTCCCGCATTGGGCTCCTTGCTCAGCAGGAAGCCTGCTTCGCTCTCTGCCTCTGCCTGCTGCTCCCCGGCTTGTGCACGCTCTCTGACAAATAAATAAAATCTTTAAAACATAAAGTGTAAAAGAAAAAACAAATGAAGATAATTTTGGAGATGCCTGGGTGACTCAGTGAGTTAAGCCTCTGCCTTCGGCTCAGGTCATGGTCCCGGGGTCCTGGGATGGAGTACAGTCAGGCTCCTTGCTTCCCTCTCCGCCTATGCCTGCTTATGTGTGCCCTCTCTCTCTCTCTCTCTCATAAATCTTTTTTAAAAATATGTAACAACAGAATGCCTGGGTGGCTCAGTTGGTTAAGGTCATGACCCCAGGGTCCTGGGATGGAGCCCCACATTGGGCTTCCTGCTCAGCGGGGTGTCTGCTTCTCCCTCTACCTCACCCCTACCCCTGCTCATGATCTCTCTCTCACTCTCTATCCCAAATAAACAAAATATTTTTAAATGTAATGTAACGGGCTCATCAATTGTAACAAATATCCCACACTAATGCAAGATTTTACTAACAGAGGAATTTTAGAGAAGATAGGGAGTGAGGGAACATATGAAAACTATCTGTACTTTCCACTCAGTTTTACTGTCAACCTGAAACTGCTCCCCCCACACAAGTACATTTTAAAAAAAGAAAGCATGGGTTTTTTTATGTTTTTTTTTTTTTAAGATTTTGTTTATTTATTCAGCAGACAGAGATCACAAGTAGGCAGAGAGGCAGGCAGAGAGAGAGAGGGGGAAGCAGGCTCCCTGCTGAGCAGAGAGCCCATTGCGGGCTGGATCCCAGGACCCCGGGATCATGACCTGAGCCGAAGGCAGAGGCTTAACCCACTGAGCCACCCAGGCACCCCAAAAAGCATGTTTTATATGTACAAAAATGCTATGACTGCATTTTTATTTTATACATGATGAAATCAGAGCAGGGACATAATTTAAACTCAAAATGCACAAAACAATTTTAAACTTATGAAAATGTTTACCCAGCTCAAGAATATTAAATAAGCTTAGATTAAAATTAAGTCTCTTGAATTTACTTTATTGAGTAATCCTCTACATACTAGTTTAGATTTTTAGTGCAGAGAGGTTGTTTTTTTTTTTTAAAGTTTATTTAAACAGCCTTTACACCCAACATGGGGCTCAAATTCATGACCCTGAGATCCAGAGCCGCACACTCCACTGACTGAGCCAGCCAGGTGCCCCACAGTAGAGAAATTTTTAAAATCTTTTTATGACCACTAATTATTGGTCTACAGTCCAGTTGCATATCTGATTTTTATTTTATAACCTATCAAAGACACTGAAGATATTAAGCCAGAATTATATTTTCCCATTTTTCATACAAAAAGTTTTTAGGAACAGAAAGTATGTTAAAACAACAACAACAACAATAAGACCACTGTTTAAGCATTCATTATAACTCCATTGTTTTGGGGATGCCTGGGTGGCTCAGTCAGTTAAGCATCTGCCTTTGGCTCAGGTCATGATCCCAGGGATCAAGTCCCACACTGGGCTCCTTGCTCAGCAGGGAGCCTGCTTCTCTCTCTGCCTCTGTGTGCTTATGCTCTCTTTCTCTCTCTCTCTCTCTCTGACAAATACATAAATAAATAAAATATTTCTAAAAACAAAACTTAGTTATCTTTACATGAGTTTGTACTTTTTCATCTTACGTTTATCAGAGTATAGTATTTACTTTTGAACTAAGGTTTTATAATAAGTCTATACTTTTTTTAATTTGCAAGGAAACTTTCCTGCCTTTCACAATGATCTGGATGGAGCTAGAGTATAATTAGCTAAGAAAAATTAGAGAAAGAAAAATACCATATGATTTCACTCAAATGCGGAATTTAGGAAACAAAACAGATGAACTGATGGGGACTGGGGGGGGAGAGAAAGAGAGGGAAACAAACTATTAGAGACTCTTAGAGAACAATCTGAGGATAGATGGAGGGAGGTGGGTAGGGGATGAGTTAAGTGGGTGATGGGTATTAAGGAAGGCACTTGTGATGAGCACTGGGGGTTGTATGTAAGTAATGAACCACTGAATTCCTCTCCTGAAACCAATTTTGCGCTGTATGTTAACTAACTAGAATTTAAATAAAAATTTGAATAATAAAAAAAAGAAGGCAACCTTTTCCAAGTAGAAAATCATTAAAAGTTTCCATCCTCTGAAGGCTAATTTCTTTAACTTACTTGACCTAATTGTGTAACTTACAGATTGGAATTTTTCTCTGCAATCTCTTGAAAACAGGGTGACAGCCAGAACTCAGGTTCACAGATCTTGTACTTTGACCTTATCTCAGCCTGGAATTTTTCTTAAATGTGACGAACATTTAAAGCATTAGGAACCTTGGTTAATTTCTTTCTCCCCACCGCCCCACACCCACCCCATGCATTTGAGACTCCTATCTTGGATTCATGTGAGTTAATAAGAAATTTCTTGGAATCAATAGAAACAGGAGTTCCATTGAACAGGCCAGACAATAGTTTTCATTTTCCAATATCCTCCAGATCCTCCTCATAATTTAAGGGCACCTTCCAAAGGAAGCTCCTTTCCTTGATACCCACAATGTAGCCACGCCAGTTCTCAAGAAACAAGCAGCAGACTCGCAGCCTTTAAATTTCCTACTCTAGAGACATACAAACTCATCGGCATTTTCCCTGGTGCAAACTGTGTATCTGGCCAACTTTCCAGGACCTTGTTTTTATTTTATTTTTTTAAGATTTACTTATTTATTTGACAGATCACAAGTAGGCAGAGAGGCATGCAGAGAGAGGGGAGGAAGCAGGCTTCCCGCTGAGCAGAGAGCCCAATGCGGGGCTCAATCCCCGCAAATAAATAAATAAAATCTTTTTAAAAATCAGATCTAATTTTTTTAAAGATTTTATTTATTTATTTGACAGACAGAGATCACAAGTAGGCAGAGAGGCAGGCAGAGAGAGAGGAAGGGAAGCAGGCTCCCTGCTGAGCAGAGAACCTGATGCGGGGCTCGATCCCAGGACCCTCAGATCATGACCCGAGCCAAAGGCAGAGGCCCCAACCCACTGAGCCACCCAGGCGCCCCCAGATCTAATTTTTTAAAAAGAAAAAAAATGTGCAGCTTCTGTACCAAAACAGCTGAAGTTTGAGGTTCTAGATCCTCTTGGATACCTCACTTTCCATTTCAAAATTAACCCATGTTTTTACATAGGAAGGGAGGGGAAAAATCTCCTATCAAATAATGGAAGAAATAATTAGCTTCTTGAGAAGGCTGAAAATTATCCAACAACCCCTTTCCAAGGGGAATATAATGCACATATTAAAAGAGAAAACACAATCATACGGCTTCCCTAAGCTTCTCAACACCAAACACCACCCACCTATGTATCCTCCAGAGAGCAACAGGTGGATTGTAAAACAGGAGATTTGCTGATTTCAGGTTGCAAGGTCTGCACATTAGTGGCTCCCATACTACTTCCCAGTATCAATATGGGAAAATGGACTTTGTCAGACTTCAGTTCACATGAAGCAAGACATCTCATTAGAGTCTAAAATGAAGGTAATTTAGATCACAAAATCTAGAGGTAGGCAATAATTTTGGCTTAAATTTTCCAGCACCAACTCAAAATGGTGTTAATAGTAGCTATCATATAAAACAAATCCAAAAGAATAATCGATATGATAGCAAGACCAGAAAATTTCTCAAGTTCCTATTTTTAAAAGTGAACCTCTCAACAATATTGTTTTAGGAAGCCCAATGGGGTTTTCCCAGGCCTGTTTCTCATGGGATTGCTCAAAATAGGCAAACATAGGGGTACCTGGGTGCTCAGTTAGTTAAGCGTCTGCCTTTGGCTCCGGTCATGGTCCTGGACTCCCAGGATTGAGCCCCGTGGGCTCCCTGCTCAGAGGAGAGGTCTGCTTCTCCCTCTGCTTCTGCCCCTTCCCCTACTGGTGCTCTCTCTCTCTCACTCTCTCTCTTAAATAAATAAATAAAATCTTTAAACTATATATAGAGAGATAGATACACATACATATGTGTGTGTGTGTGTAAACATCATCACACCAAAAGATAATTCTGTAACAAGAATTCTACAGAAAGACAAAACATTACAGGAGGATAAGTACAGCAATAGAAAAAAAAATACAAAGTAACCCAGAAAAATAAGGGGACTAACTCTTACTGGTATGAAGCGGGTCAAGAAATGTTTCCTGGAGAAGGAAACATCTGAATGGAATTTTGATAGATGTAACTTGGAATTTTCCAAGTAAGCAGTAGAAGAGGAACATTCCACACAAAGGAAACCACAAGAAAGTAAAGGCAGGCAGTCATGAATCAGCATGTTTTCATAAAGATCTGTATCTATAATCAGATTAACTGAAGGGAAAAGTGAAACAGGGAGACACAGGGAGGTAGGCAGTAGCAAGATCAAGAAATACCTTCTCTGTTGTGTTAGAGATTTAATATTTATTATAAAACAAGTAAAATTACCAAAGTTCCAAATGAAGACATTAAAAATAGTTCTAAGATGAGAGAATATACTTAAGGGTGTCTGGGAAGTGGAATTTACGCAAAGTATTGACTAATAAAATGAAGGGTTCGAGGGAAAGGTAAGAATGTGAGTCTAAAGTTTCTGATTCAGGGGATAAAAGACAGGAATTCATTGAAATCCATTGGCCTATCCTGCACTTGAGAAGGATTTCTTTACCCATACAGGCTTCTGCAACAATCGTGCATTGATTATTAGAGAAGTTCAGTTCACTGAATTATGCAGATTTTTGAAATGTCAACACATCTTTTTTTTATTAACATATAATGTATTATTAGCCCCAGGGGTATGGCTCTGTGAATTGCCAGGTTTACACACTTCACAGCACTCACCATAGCACATACCCTCCCCACTGTCCCTCACCCCACCGCCCTCTCCCTACTCCCCTACCCCCTCCCCCCAGCAACCCTCGGTTTCTTTCGTGAGATTAAGAGTCTCTTATGGTTTGTCTCCCTCCCGATCCCATCTTGTTTCATTTATTCTTTTCCTACCACCCAAGCCCCCCACATTGCCTCTCAATTTCCTCATATCAGGGAGATCATATGATAGCTATCTTTCTCCAATTGGAAATGTCAACACATCTTATATACTATCTATTTAAATCATATTCATTAATATTACCACTGATTTCATCAGAAAAGTTTTTAAGTACCTTATGGTAGCAGATACGAGCTTCCCAAAATTCTAATTTCACTCAAAAACTTACATTTTATCCTTGGCCACAGATACAATCAGCTGTTTTCCTTGAAGTGACAGTCTCACTTTGTTCATACTCGAGAAAATGTCTCCCGAATAACCAAGTCTGAATAATCAGTTTTCTGTCAGTTGATTGTTTTTCCAACTGAAAAAAAAATGAATTCCATTAAAAAAAGTAGGTAGATCAGCTTGCAACTCAAACTTTTCCCTAGAGACAACCACTATATTCTATTATATAGTAGAAGAGCTTGATGACCATTTCTCATTTCATCCCAGAATATTTCTTAAAATGTACTCGAGTTAAGATTTAATAAAAATAATTCTTATTCTTTCATCAAGGACACTCTCTAGTGAAAGTGACTTTTTAAAAACTGTGGATGTGTCATAATAAAGAATATAATGAGTGCTAAAAGAATTAGACACTCTTACCTTGCTTGGTGCCAAGGCACTGGTCACATTACCTGCAACTGTTCTCCCACCCGCGTTACAAATGTCAACAACACAGGTGTTGCGGGAAAAAGCATGAGATTTTTAAAAAGGTTGTACAACACTGTTAATGTTTTAGCACCCGTGTATTTGTGGCCAAGCATTCACATAGAATAAGATCGATGATTAGTTGGCAATGATTCCAAACGAGTATAAGCCAACCAGCATGTCCAGACACATCTACAAATCTGTCCGTTTGTAAGGCAAAGGTACAACTTTTCAGATGAGATGTTAACTCGTCTTTATGTTTGCAGTTACATCTTTAATTTGACAAGTTACTATGTCATTGGAAAGTGGTAGAACTATGCTTTCTTATACTGTCTTTTCATCGGGCAGGAATTCATGAAACAAAGCAACTGGACAAGACTGTATTGGTCTCTTTGCTATTGTAGGAGCTCCTCCAGCCAGTGCAATATGATAAGATATCCTGTATGAGGCTTTTACAGTTTGTAACACCTACATTTAAAACATTTAAGTCCTGGAACGCCTGGGTGGCTCAGTTGGTTGGACGACTACCTTCGGCTCAGGTCATGATCCCGGAGACTCGGGATCGAGTCCCGCATCAGGCTCCCAGCTCCACGGGGAGTCTGCTTCTCCCTCTGACCTTCTCCTCGCTCATGCTCTCTCACTGCCTCTCTCTCAAATAAATAAATAAAATCTTTAAAAAAAAACATTTAAGTCCTTTTTCCTTTGAACACTGAATAATGGGACCCAAGATGATGCTACAACCTAATTAGAGTCAGATTAGTCTTCGAAACTATTGTTGATATCTATAAAGCTAAAGAAGGAGTACCTTTTGACATTTTTTTTCATACTTACAAGTTTCCCCAGCTTCTTTTGAAACCTATTCCTCCTTTACATGAGTTAAAGAACTTGCTGCTATGACAGTTTCGTCCTTTTCAGACATAGGCAACACAGACACAGACTGAGAAAACGTGTCCACTAGGGGCACCGGGGTGGCTCAGTGGGTTAAGTCTCAGACTTTTGATTTCAGCTCAGGTCATGATCTCAAGGTCTGAAATCAAGCCCCGTGTCCAGTCCATGCTGGGTGTGAAGCCTATTTAAGATTCTTCCTCTGACCCTTCCCACCACACCCCAGCAGGCATGAGCTCTCTCTCTCTCTCAAAAAAAAAAAAAAAAAAAGTCTCCTGATATCTTTTTTTAAGCCAGCAATCTATCCTTAAATCCAAGAAAATGTATTATAAATAGTGTTTATTTTAGAATAAAATATTTAATTCTAAAATAATACTTTCCATATAAAATTTTGAAAACTAAAAATGGTTTTGGAAAATATCTTCATATCATTGCAAAAACAAGATAAACTTAATTCCTGTATGTATGCATAGGTGCAGGAAAAAATATTTGGGATTTAAAAATCATGATTTCTTGGAAAATAAGGAGATTACAGAGACTAGCAGCTGCGACTGTAAAGAGCTGGCTGGAGCACAGTAACAGTAATAAGAACAAACTGAGTTAGCTTTTTTTTAATGTATGTATTTATACTCTAAACTCACTGCCTTAGAAAATCCTAGAAAGTACAATACACAGTACACAATTTATTAGCTGTTAAAGCAATGATGTCATCACATGTCACTGTAGCCTTTGGGAAACTACTGTTCACTCATGAGAGTAAAAGTGAAAAAGACAAATAACATCTTCGTATTATGAATAGCTTTAACCTTGTGGACCCTATAAAAGAACCTCAGGAATCTCTCTTCCCCAGAGATGCTCTAGCCATAATTTGAGAACTACTGCACAAGTCAGTTAATGGTGCTATGAAAATTGGCTCTGTCCACAGAAGGTGAAAATCAGAAGCTTAATTCACACCATACAAAAATAAATGTCAAATGAATTAAAGGGGGGGGGGGGCGCCTGGGTGGTTCAGTCAGTTAAGTGCCTGCCTTCGGCCCAGGTCATGATCCTTGGGTCCTGGGATCAAGTCCCACATCAGGCTCCCTGCTCAGCAGGAAGTCTGCTTCTCCCTCTGCCTCTGCTCCTTCCCATGCTCATTCATTCTCTCTCTCTCTCTCTCTCTCTCTCTGTCAAATAAATAAATAAAACCTTTCAAAAAATGAATTAAAGGTCTAAATGTGAATAAGTATAACTTCATTATATCAGTGTAGATAGCCTGGAGATACCAAGGGCTGATGGAGCGATGGGGAGAAATCAGAATTTGCATACACTCATGGTGGAAAGCTTAAGTAGTCTTCCTGCTTATTTCAAACATTTATTTAACGTATGTAATGTTGAATAAATTTCAAGGATGCAAATATTCTACAACCCAACAATTCTACTTCAATTTATGTGTCCCAGAGCCTTGGACAATCTCTCATCTATATGCACAAGGAAATATGCATAAGGATGTTCATTGCAGCCTTGTTTATCTTTAATGATCAGGAGATATCCATCAGTGGTTAAACAAATGAATAGAATTGTGTTGTATTCAAACAATATAATATTGAACAACAATACTATAATATACAATAATATAATATTGAACAACAAGAAGTTTATTTAAAATAAACTAAATGTTCATATTTCATGGGGACAATTCTCAAAACATAATGAAGACTGATACGCACTAATATTAAATAGTAATTGCATTGAGGAGATAAAAGAAAGAGCACTGAAGTCAGGTACAAAGAACACGACTGTATTTGAGTAGTGGGTACACGGGAATTGTTCCCTATGTGTTCTGTATGTTAGAAATGTTTAATAGTACCTATAACAGGGGCTCCTGGATGGCTCAGTTGGTTAGCCGTCCACCTTAGGCTCATGCCATGATCCCAGAGTCATGGGATCGAGCCCCACATCAGGCTCCCAGCTCCCTTTCCCCATGTTTGTGCTCTCTCTCTCTCTCTCCCTCTCACTCAAATAAATAAATAAAAATTTTAAAAAATATTACCCATAACAACATAAAATGTACCACAGTTCCTTCATGCTACCAATTACAGAGTTTTTGGTTTTGGTTTTTCTTTTACAATTTATCAATTACAGAGTTCTGGTTGTTTGTTTGTTTTTTTATTTGACAGACAGGGATCACAAGTAGGCAGAGAGGCAGGCAGAGAGAGAGGAGGAAGCAGGCTCCCCACCAAGCAGAGAGTCCGATGCGGGGCTCGATCCCAGGACCCTGAGATCATGACCTGAGCCGAAGGCAGAGGCTTTAACCCACTGAGCCACCCAGGAGCCCCCAGAGTATCTGCTTTTATGATCAAATTTTTATTCTTATAATTCCTTTATAGATAATAAGTTTTAAATTAATTCTATTTAGTTCTAACATAATCAGGTATTTTTAATTATGTCTGGTTCTTTGGGCAATAACAACTGACTGTTCCTATGCTTAGTATTTTTTAAAATCCGTTAGTCTGCTCATCTCTACGATTTTTATTTTAAGGTACCTCAATCATGAAATATTTTAAACATAAAGATTAAGAGATATCCATTGCCCAAACACCCAACTTTATTAAATCTTAACATTTTGCCTTGTTTCAAATCTATTTTTAAGATGTTAATGTCTATGACACAGTTGATGTCTCTGGACCCTTCCATTTCTCTTTCTCTTTTACCAGATGTAACGACCCAGCATGAAGTCAATTTTACCATTACAAGGCATCTTTTACCAAGCATTTGTGAATCCTTAAACATTAACAAGTATTGTCTTACATAGAGTTTTAAGTTTTATAAAATGGTATCTATGTGTATTCTTCTACAACTTTTTGTTTGGTCAACATTATATTTTTTTAGTCTTATTCATGTTGAACAATGTAGTTAGTCCAGGTTCATCCATTTAAAGTGCTGTAGAGTGTACTATTGTATGAGCACACCACAACTTACTAATCCATTCCAATCTAAATAGACTTCAGGTTGGTTTCTGGATTGTGGTTTGGGGTGTGTGTGTGTGTGTGTGTGTGTGTGTGTGTGTGTTTGTCTTGCTTTTGCTTGGTTCATTTGTTCTTGCTACAATGGGCATTTCTATATATACGTGTTGATTTGGGTGTATTTGTAAGAGTTTTTTTTTTAAGATTTTATTTATTTATTTGACAGACGGAGATCACAAGTAGGCAGAGAGGCCGGCGGGAGTGGGGGTGGGGGAAGCAGGCTCCCCACTGAGCAGAGAGCCCGATGCGGGGCTCGATCCCAGGACCCTGGGATCATGACTTGAGCTGAAGGCAGAGGCTTTAACCCGCTGAGCCACCCAAGCGCCCCTTGTAAGAGTTTTATTAGGTCCATTTTTGTTATAAATTTTTCTAAAATTTCAGGAATAATTTAGAAGTGAGTACTATCAACAGCAAAGAAACATTTATCTGGACTTCAGCAATTCTTTAGTGCCATTCCATTTTTTCCCCTATTTGAGTAAAAATTAAACTTCTATCCCATTTACTCAGATATATCTATCCCTCATTACACCTAGGAATCAGAAGATGCCTAGAATAATAGTCACCTTTTCAAGTCATAATAATAATAACAATTTAACAATGGTTTTCGAGTGTGAAAATTCAAGGTGATTATTTCCTCTTATCTTGATATTTGCCCTATACTGTTTGAATTTTTAGGAATGAACAGGTATCACTTCTTATAAAAATGGTATGTTATTTCAAAAATTAAATCCCTGAGTCTGAATTCGAATAAGTGACATGGTGGCTAGGCAGAACTCCTTAGTGGTGGAAAGAAAGGGGGAGTTGGAAATTCAAAAGGATAGAGGAAAGGTAGGAATTTTCTAGACCCTGGAATCAACAGCTGTTCCAAAATGCTGTTGCTATACTTCTCCAAAAATTCTATGTGGATATATAGGAAAAGAGCCCTAGGAACTTTTAGTCATTGCTCCAGAAGAAAGACAAGGGCTTGAATAGTTTCTGGTTAGCAGAGAGAGGTTTGTTACTTTAAGAAAACTCATAATAACTCCTTCAGGAAAAGAATAATCACATAATTTTTACATATTGAAATAACTGCCTCTAAATAGTGGTGTGGTCTTGCTCAAGGTTTCTCTAGTTTGTCTAAGCTCTAACTTTTCCTCATCTCTGATAGGAGGGTATGAGACTATGTCTGCGGTGACTTCTAGATATAAATCTGCATTGAACCATCCAACTCAGATAGTCCCATTGGTTTGCTTAAAGGATAATTTTGTCCATTATTTTTTTAAGATTTTTTTTTGACAGAGAGACAGGGGGAGAGGAAACACAAGCAGGGGGAGTAGGAGAGAGACAAGCAGGCTTCCTCTGAGAAGGGAGCCCAAAGTAGGACTCGATCCCAGGACCCTGAGATCATGACCTTAGTTGAAGGCAGATGCTTAACAATTGAGCCATAATTTTGTTCATTATTAAAAGCTTTGTTTAGCCCAAGTAATAATTTACTGAATATTAATTGTTTTTAACTTTATTAATTTTCTTAAAAGGTTCATCACAGAGTGCCTTTAAATGCTAAGATTTTAAAGTATATTTCAACCATTTAGAAGACATTTTTGAATAACCCAAATTCATTCATTTTGAATGAATCCGATGCTATTTGAAGTACCAGAGATATAAGAGTGAACAAGATAGTTGCAGTCTCTTTCCAACAAAGCTTATGGTTGAATGTTTCTTGTTTAAAATATGATTCAAGACTTTCAGGAACACAGCCAACCCCTAAATCAATAAAAAAAATCTATCCAATCTCGAGTCACTAACAAACAGAAACGAATATATAAATACCTAAGTTTTAAAACTTTTTTAAGTAGAGGGTGAAAAAACAAGCATGGTAAAATCCTTAAGTAAAATTACTGCCCATAGATGTCAGCAAAGACCCACCCAAGGGCAGGAAAACATTTTACCAAAGGAGGTAGTGTTTAAATTTCTGTCTTCTGTTTCTTTCCCCTTCGTATATTTGGTTTTGTTTTATGCTCTCTCTGTCTTAATAGCCTATACCATGTACCCAAAACAAATGTTTTCTATTATTTCATCTATTTATTGAACATATTTTGTTTCTTAACTTATCCAATTCATTTACTAGTTCTGGTAATCAAGGTTTGCTCTTCTCTCTGCTCTAAAGTTCTTTTCGTCTGTAATATAAAAACTAGTGCTTGCCCGTAAGGTCAGGAACACGGCAGGGACGTCCACTATCACCGCTGCTATTCAACATAGTACTAGAAGTCCTAGCCTCAGCAATCCGAAAACAGAAAGAAATAAAAGGCATCTGAATGGGCAAAGAAGAAGTCAAACTCTCACTCTTTGCAGATGATATGATACTTTATGTGGAAAACCCAAAAAGACTCCACCCCAAAACTGCTAGAACTCATACAGGAATTTAGTAAAGTGTCAGGATATAAAATCAATGCACAGAAATCAGCTGCATTTCTATGCATCAACAAGACAGAAGAAAGAGAAAGTAAGGAGTCAATCCCATTTACAATTGCACCCCAAATCATAAGATGCCTAGGAATAAATATAACCAAAGAGACAAAAGAATCTGTACTCAAAAAACTATAGAACACTCATGAAGGAAATTGAAGAAGACACAAAGAAATGGAAAAACATTCCATGCTCATGGATTGAAAAAACAAATATTGTGAAAATGTCTATGCTACCTAAAGCAATCTACACATTTAACACAATCCCTACCAAAATACTATCAACTTTTTCCAAAGAAATGGAACAAATAATCCTAAAATTTGTATGGAACCAGAAAAGCCCCCAAATAGCCAGAGGAATGTTGAAAAAGAAAACCAAAGCTGGCAGCATCACAATTCCAGACTTCAAGCTGTATTACAAAGCTATAAATCATCAAGACAGTATGGTCCTGGCACAAAAACAGACACATAGATCAATGGAACAGAATAGAGAATTGGGACTTCCTCAAGATAAAAAGCTTTCACACAGCAAAGGAAACAGTCCACAAAACTAAAAGACAACTGACAGAATGGAAGAAGATATTTGCAAATGACATATCAGATAAAGGGCTAGTATCCAAAATCTATAAAGAACTTATCAAACTCAACACCCAAAGAACAAATAATCCAATCAAGAAATGGGCAGGGGACATGAACAGACATTTGGGCAAAGAAGACACCCAAATGACCAACAGACACTTGAAAAAGTGCTCAACCTCACTCGGCATCAGGGAAATACAAATCAAAACCACAGTGAGATACCACCTCACACCAGTCGGAATGGCTAAAATATACAAGTCAGGAAAAAACAGGTGTTGGCAAGGATGCAGAGAAAGGGAAACCCTTCTACACTGTTGGTGGGAATGCAAGCTGGTGCAGCCACTCTGGAAAATAGCATGGAGGCTCCTCAAACAGTTGAAAATAGAATTACCCTATGACCCAGCAATCGCACTACTGGGTATTTACTGTAAAGATACAAATGTAGTGATCCGAAGGGGCACGTGCACCTGATTGTTTACAGCAGCAATGTCCACAATAGCCAAACTATGGAAAGAACCTAGATGTCCATCAACAGATGAATGGATAAAGAAGATGTGAGATATAGATATAGATATAGAACGGAATATTATGCAGCCATCAAAAACCCAAAATCTTGCCATTTGCAATGATGTGGATAGAACAAAAGTGTATTATGTTAAGTGAAATAGTCAATCAGATAAAGACAATTATCATATGATCTCGCTGATATGAGGACTTTGAGAAACAAGACAGAGGATCATAGGGAAAGGGAGGGAAAAATGAAACAAGACAAAACCAGAGAGGAAGACAAACCATAAGAGACTCCTAATCTCAGGAAACAAACTGAGGGTTGCTGGAGGGGAGGGAGGTAGGAGGGATGGAGTGGCTGGGTGATGGACATTGGGGAGGGTATGTGCTATGGTGAGTGCTGTGAATTGTGTAAAACTGATGATTCACAGACCTGTACCCCTGAAACAAATAATACATTATATGTTAGTAGAAAAAAAACTAGCACTTGATTGTATGCAGGCACAAATTGTTTTCTGAAACCCTGGTTTCCAAAATGAAGTGTGCGCACTGCACTGAATACACCCAAGATCTTTCAGAGTATGAAAAGGAAATATTAGTATTTCTATTTATATATATTTGGCAACTTTTAAACTTTCTATTTGTGTATGTTATGGTACATATAACCAAGCCATGTCCCTAGTACATGTGGATAATTTATGATAATTTATAAAAAAATAAACGTATGTATATAAGTGCTCAAATATTTTTTACTGAGAGAGCTGTCTTAATCCATTTGGGCTGCTATAATAAAATATGAGAGACTGGGTAGCCTATTAACAGCAGAAATTTATATCCCATTGTTCTGGAGACTGAGGAGTTCAAGATCAAGTTACCAATATGGTTCCATTCTGGCGAGACACCTCTTGCTGGTTCGTAGCCAGCACCTTCTCACTGTGCCCTGAAATGGTGGAAGACCGAGAGTTCTGGGAAGGTGTCTTTTATAAGAACACTAATCCCCATCAGGAGGGCTGCATCCTCATGACCTAAACATTTCCAAAAGCCCCACCTCTTAACACAATCATATCGGGCAAAGGGATTTCAATATGTGAATTTGGGGAGCCACAAACATTTAGACCATAGTAAGTGCTTTATGCTTTTCCTAAAAAAGAAATTGAACACCAGAGTCCAAATGTGTGTTTTGTCTTACCTACATAATTGGAGTGTGTGTTCTTCCAGGGAATAATGGTATCTCCTCTTACCTTTTCTAAGGGAGCTTGTACATGTAAATGTTAATATTCATTGAACTCCACTGACATACAATTCAGTTCTTCAGACCATCAATCTGGGGATCACCCTTTGAATATGCTTTAGAGACATTTTCATTAAAGCTAAGCTATCTTAGAAAATGTGAACTAAAAATTAAAACTAAAAGTGAAACAAAGACATTTTCCTTTGTACCAGCAGAAAGAAGACTTAATGAGAAACTTCAGTAGTAAATGTAGATGAGATAGGAGGGCAACTGGAAAGGATTAGATAAAGCTGTGCCAGCAGCCTCAAACCAAAGAATGCCCAATTGCCTAGTTAATTCATATTTTGCATAATTTTTCATTGATAAGAATAACTCGGGATGCCTGGGTGGCTCAGTTGGTTGGACAACTGCCTTCGGCTCAGGTCATGATCCCGGAGACCCGGGATCGAGTCCCGCATCAGGCTCCCAGCTCCACGGGGAGTCTGCTTCTCCCTCTGACCTTCTCCTCGCTCATGTTCTCTCACTGCCTCTCTCTCAAATAAATAAATAAAATCTTTTTAAAAAAAAGAATAACTCATAATTAACTCAACTGGCTTACCTGTGCTTTTTAAACCTTAGTGTACATAGGAATATCTAGGATGTAGCTTAAATACAAATTCTCAGTCTTACCCTAGAGATTCTGAGTCAGCAGGTCAAGGAGTTCCAGAAATGTGCATTTTTCATCAACTATCCCAGGAGACTCTAAGCTAGTTATCTGAGACATGATTTTAAGGTAAATGTCCTAGACAACCACATTCTGCCTTGTCACCAGCCATGAGAACTTGATTTAAAAAAAAAAAAAATAGATCTAAGGGGTGCCTGAGTGGGTCAGTCAGTTAAGCATCCAACTCTTGATCTCAGCTCAGATCTTGATCTCAGGCTGGTGAATTCGAGCCCCATGTTGAATTAAAAAGAAGAAGAAGAAGAAGAAAGAAAGAAAGAAAAAGCAGATCTAAGAATTCACTTATCAGTCTGTTACTCTCACCATCTCCCTACTGCCAACTGTGATCAGAAGTGTGTAAGAGTCTATGTTCTTCCCTCAGAGGTGATCACATTGCTAGCTGTGAGATGGTCCAGTTTCCTCAGAACTGGGTATAGACTGTGATCTTGGTCCCCCAAGGCCAATTGCTGCTCCTTCATGTGCCAGCTGTGCACTTTCTGATATTTACTTGATAAACCATTGCTCAGTCCTGAGCTTCCTTTCCTCCTGATCCAACCCATGTATCCTGGCTGATCCATTAGGTAAACCACCTTCTGGCTTTCCTGTCTCTACAACAGACATGAACACAAGAAATCCTGGAGCAGAGTGAGACACCTCTTTGTGAAAATAGTGGAGACTCACCTCCCCTAAGGTCTTTAATGAAACATGCCCTAAATCACTCCCCAAAATGCCCTTCCTCTGTATTTCCTCTTTCAGTGGATTAAATTACTGTCCACTCAACTCTCCAAAACAGAAAATTAAGTCCTGTCAGTTTTCAGTTCCCATCAATTCTTTTGCTTTGAGTCATTTCATTGATCTTATCTCCTTTGTTTCTGATTGTAATGGCATACATGAATACTGACTGAATAGTGGGTTCAAAGTTGGAGAAATGGATTTCGAATGTTAGTTTTTGTAGGTATAATAAAAGCCGTGGTAAATTAGAGGAGAGAAGATACGGAGAAAGTAGGACAAAGTCAAAAAAACTTTCATGAAAGCACTTTGGAAAATTCAAAGCATTGCACAAATGTAACATTTTATTATTAACCATAATTTCATTTTTGTTCTGATTCTGTCTGGAGAAATTTCTTCCAAATTTCTTCCTTAAAATAAAAGAATTTTAAGGCTTTGGTCAAAGAACATTATATGGTCTTCCTGTTACTACTTGTTTATTTACATTAACACTTCAGCAACAAAGAAAAAGTTGTTTTACAGGAAAATAAAACTTGCAATGCCCACTGTGTAACTCAGCTATGGTCTTGGGTTCAAATTAACATGTGCACTCAAAGGGGAGTAGTGAACACTAAACTAGAACTTGGAACCTGGTCTACTTAGCTTCATAGAAGGATATAGGACGTGAAACAGCATTCTTGTTTAATGCCTGATGGCATTAAACCTGTCTTCTCAGGAGTCTTTACAATAATCTAGATATTGCTTCCTGCCCTCTCATCTCATGGGGACATGCTTGGCTATAAGAGACAAGACCGCAGGGGTGGATAGGAGCCATCCCAGAGTAGGAGAACCTCACAAATTGCAGAACCATATCTTAAAAGCCTGTGAATGTGAATTCCAAGCCGACAGGCACTTTCAGTTTCAAGAAACACCATACACAGAATCCAAGGTTTGTGTTTCCTGACAGGTTTTTACATATTTCTTGTCACATAGGCCCACAAACTTTAATGCCTACTCAGCCTTCTTCATGCCACATTGTTCACTGAACAGGGGTCATGTCTATAAGTAAAAATGTTACTTTGTAACACAGTTGACATGCCTTGTTTATCTAAACCCAATACATTCCCAAGAAAGAGTAAGGATAAGATAAACTCAAGTTCATCTTCCCGTGGGAAAAAAACTGCTCTAATATTGCTGTTAACCCTCAGGCCCCCCAACAGAGAGGGTTTGCTCCCACTCAAGAGCTCATTCCAGTGAAGGCGCTTCCTGGTAGCAGCTACTGAGCATTCAGGGGAAAGAAATGGAATGGGTGCCCACAGAGAAAAACCCATCTTTTTTAACCTTCAAATACAAAGAACACAATCAATTCAACAAGCATTTGCTGTATATCTTGTACCAAATACTGCCACATGGGAAGATTCATCTGCCATCCAAGATAAACTGAGGAGAGGAATGGGAGCAGAGGCCAATGAGAAGATAGGAAGCCACAGGACCAACTAGAGATGGCCGCAGCAAATTGCTTTGAGGGTTCTGAATACTGGTGCTAGGGTGGCTTAAAAGAGCTAATTTGAAAGGATTCCTAAGTCCTAGAGATGCTTCTAAATCAGAGAAAAGGAACACATAGCCAAACAGATCTTAAAGGCCACAAGGCTAAGACCATCTATCAGAGTGATGCAGCCTCATCACACAACTTCCCCCTAAACTAGTCAGTATCTTCCTGAAAAGGAGCCACTGAAGTCTTCTGCAAAGTGAAACACCCCTGAAGGGACACCCAGAAGCTGCTCAGTGGCGTGCACTGAAAGTGCTCAATGGAGTGAGTACACAGTTAGTGCTCAACACAAATATACCTCTCTCCTACTTAATGCCACACACACCCTTACCTCATGAATCTCCATGTCTCCTTTCTGTCCTGTCCCTGGAGCAGAGAAAGATCAGAATTCCCACTCACCACCCCATTTGGCACCAGGAAGAGAGACCCTTGGCGCAGGCATGACAGCGCACTAGTCCTGGTCACAGAGTAAGACTGGTGATCAGGAAGCTTCTGACTGCAAGCCATTGGGCGTCACCTGTCACTCTGTCCTTTGAGAACCAGAAATAAAACTTCTCTTTCCTGCTGAGATGGCAAATAAGTAGGTTCGGGCTCTCAACTCCCTCACCCAATGTTAATTTTGGTAAGGCTAAAGAAGCAAAGGGAAGCAAAGATTTGGGGAAACAACAACAATGGCAACAACGAATGGGAAATGTTTAGAACTTGCCAAGACAGAACTGCCATCTTGAACCTGTGTGTTTAGGGAGGCAGGAGGGCTGTCTCCAGGGATAGAAGCAGCAATGGGAGGACAGACTGCAGGAAGACCTCTTTAAATTCTACACTTATCTCTTCACAATTGTCTTGGAACATCACTGCCTCCCCTTTACAACTTTTAATACAGCAGGAAGAAAAAAATCAGTCCATCAAATGGAAAGTGAGAGAAAGAAGGGAAAACATACATTAAATACAAAATTTGAAATGAGTTACAAAAATAAGTCTCAGCAGTTACCAATTAAAAGATAGAGGCACTGACAATGGAGGAAATAAAAAGACCAAACTATAAGTTGCTTATAATAAATACACTTAAAGCTGGAAGATACATATAGGTTGAAGTGAAAAGGAGGAAAAAGATTTACCAGGTGGCAAATATGACCCCAAAAAGGTTGGGCGATTATCTCAATACACAACAGAACAGAATTTAAGGTTTAAAAATGTGCCTTGATAAGGGACCAAAAAAAAGATTTTTATATAATTAAAAAGAAACAATAGAGCAAGAAGGAATAGAAATCATAAGTATATATGTAATCAATAATACAACCTCACAATTTATAAAGCAATAACTGAAAGAACAACAGAAGTTTATTTTTTTAATTGTAGTTGGTGATTTTAACAAACCCATATCAAAAACTGGCATATAGAAAAATAAGCAAAGACTTAAAGAGAAGAAAAATAAAATTGTCTAAGCTTGTTTATTAATCAAGGAATTGGAAAATGAAGAATTCTTCCAGTTTACAAATGACTAAAGAAACAAGACAACTGGCTGGAATGTGTGATTCTGGATCACAGGACAGGAGGATAAAGGGAGTGGTGAGACTATGAGGATCTTTACTGAAAAAAACTACTGAAATTTGAATATGTATTGTAGATGAGATAATAGTATTATATCAAAGTTTAATTTCCTGAGTATTATCACTCTCTTGTATTTATATAAACGAATGTCCTTGCTAAGAGCAAGAAATGTACTGAAATACTTAACAGGAAAGGGGTATGATGTGTGCAACTTACTCTGAAAGGCTCAGAAAAAAACATTAGAGAGACAGAAACAGAGAAGAAGAAAGCAAGCATAGTAAAATGTTAAAAAATTATTGAATCTAGACGTGACATGGGTTGGAAGATGGCGTCTCCCACAGATGGGACAGATCTGGAAGCATCTTTGCTAAGTTTTGAAAAACTTGACCGTGCCTCACCAGACCTTTGGCCAGAACAGTTACCAGGTGTCGCTGAATTTGCAGCCTCCTTTAAAAGTCCTATCACTAGTTCTCCGCCCAAATGGATGGCTGAAATAGAACGTGATGACATTGACATGTTGAAAGAACTGGGGAGCCTCACCACAGCTAATTTGATGGAGAAGGTACGAGGCCTACAGAACTTGGCCTATCAGCTGGGGCTGGATGAGTATTATTCATCTACTCTAGGGGTTGACATTTACTTGACACCCTAATCTGGTGTTTCGATGTCTCAATCCTCTTTCCTGCATTAATTGAGAGGATGACATGGATGAAAAATAAGCAATAGGAACTGATGAATCCCCAAGGACCAGTGATCCTGTTTTCATGCAAATATCTGCACTGATAAAGCTGATGGAAAGAAAAAAAATGCAAAAAATATTTGTCCTCAAAACATGATTGTTTGTCACTTCCCTAGAGCATTGTTATATGTTAGTATAGAAATAATGTGTATCTTCTAGGGCTGTTAATAACTAGATTGTGTCTTTTGGAAGATGAACTATGCCCTTTGATTTGGTACATGATTATGTCTCAGATAACCCTTTTGGGATTTTGGAGTGCAGTAATTTTTTGTATAGGCGTTTATAGCTTGTCATGACTGGGGTCCCTTGGCTGGATTTGAGCAGTTAATTAATATGAAATTGCCATGAAGTACATAGAAATATGGAAAATTGTAAACTGCCTTACCATATAAAGAATTTTATTTTCATTGCTAAAAAAAAAAAATTATTGAATCTAGATAAAGTGTCAAGGGAATTTTTGTACAATTCTTATAGTTTTTCTGTAAATTTGAAATTATTGCAAAATTAAAAGTTTTAAATTTTCATTAAAAAACATTTGAGTTAAAAACAAAATTATAAAGAACGTAAAGAATAATTAGAACTGACCAGAAATTAAAACACTACATATCAGTAGTAGTTGATATGTTAGATATGATTAAAGCAGAACTTAGAAGAAAATTTTTACCTTTAAAAACACTTTTCAGGAAACAAACAAACAAAAATTACATAAATACAATGTGCTAAGCATTCAACTCAAAAGTTAAGTAAAGGGGAACAGAACAAACCCAAAGGAAGAAGGAAGGAAATAATAAAGATAAAAATAAAGATAATAAAATTGAGAGCTTAAGACAAATTAATGTAAACAAAATCTGGCCTTTGAAAAGACACATCTATATGTTGTTCCAGAAAAGAGAGTGAAGAACAAAAGCTGCCCAAATCATTGCATAAAAGAATTTTTATTACAAAAATAAATAAGGAAATACAAGAGAGGCAAGTTTTATGTCCATGTTTTATAAAAGTAAACACAACACCCTAAGTAAAATATTAACTAAATAAAAGCAACAGTAAATATGTAACTATAGGATAATCAAAGAGGGTTTATCACAGGAATGCAAAGATGTTTCTCATCAAAAAATATCTCAATATAATCCCCCATATTAGGATATTAAGAGGGAAATATATATATAATGAAACAAATCAATGAAGAAAAAATTTTTTATTTCAACATCTATGATTTTTCATTAAAAAAAAACTCTTAGGGGCACCTGGGTGGCTCAGTGGGTTAAAGCCTCTGCCTTCAGCTCAGGTCATGATCCCAGGGTCCTGGGATCGAGCCCCACATTGGGCTCTCTGCTCTGCAGGGAGCCTGCTTCCCCCTATCTCTGCCTCTTGTGATCTCTGTCTGTCAAATAAATGAATAAAATCTTAAAAAAAAAAAAACTCTTAGAAAACTAGGACTAAAAGGTATTATTTAACTTAATTTAGTAAGATTATACATAAAAACCTACAGTGAGGACTTCTGGGAAGAATGAGTAGACCCACTTCTCCCTATTCCTCCCACTAAGTACAATTAAAAACCCTGGACATTATATATAAAACAAACATAATACTCTGAAAGGTTGAGATAAGAAGACAGACCTCATGGGATACCAGGACCTGAGGAGCGACACGATGATGAGTTCCCTGGGCTTCCTTTTCGCCTGATACATCCCAGACTTGGAGCTGAAGAAACAGACAACCGGGAAAGGCCAACTGACACAAAGAAACAAACAAAAAGCCCCCAAAGGCTGATATCATTAGCCAAAAGAGCAGGACAGAGGCAGCCTATCAAGACCAAAGCTTTTAGAAAATAAACTGCTCTGTTCCAGGCAAACACCATAGAAATAACTGTGGCCCCATTCCTATCCACACCAGAAAGACAGCATGGGATGCCCAGACTTCCACCGTCCCAAGACTGTAACATGGCACGACAGCATCACACGGCAGTGGTGCCCAAAAAGACCAATTAGGACACCAAGAATTCATTTCTTCTTGATAATGAGGTCATCTCTCCAGTATGTTAGTGGAATGAGATGTGGGAGGAGAGCTCTCACCCCTACCCAATGATAATGATAATGACTAAAGAAGTTCTTTAAACAGAGTGAGAATTGTAAAACAGGATCCTTGAAACACAGAAAGAAGAACAAGATAAGCAAAAAAATATGAGTAAACACAATGAATTTTTCTTCTCTGTTGAGTTTTCTAAATTACATTAGGTGGCTGAAGCAAAAATTGCCTGATATGGTTCTAAGTGTATATTGAGGAAATATTTAAGATAATATTTAAGATAAATATACTATATATGAGGGAGGGGAAAGGGACAGAAAGAGAGGTAAGGTTTCTATACTCCACTCAAACTGGTAAATAATGACACCAGTAGACTGCAACAGTTGATATGTGTATAATGTAATACCTAGGGCAGCCAGTTAAAAAAGGTACACAAAGAGATACACTCAAAACCACTACAGATAAATAAAAATTGAATTATAAAAAAATGTTCAAATAAGCCACAGAAAAGCAGAAAAAAGTAAACAGAGAAATGAGAAACAGTGAGAACAAAGAGAAAACAAAAAATTAAATGGCAGAATTGAACCCTTCCATATAGCTATGAATTGAATTGTGTCCCTAAGGTCATATATTAAAGCCCTAACCCCCAATGTGTTTGGAGATAGGGTCTCTGCGGAAAAAACTAGGGTAAATGAGGTTGTAAGGGTAGGGCCCTGATCTGATAGGATTAGCGCCCTTATAAGAAGAAACACCAGAAAAGCTTGTTCTTGTTCTCTCTCCCAACCTCCCCTATATGAAATACAATCAAACATGCAGGCACTCCAATCTCGGACTTCCAGACTCCAGAAATACAATAAAATAAATTTCTGTTGTTTAAACCACCTAGTCTAGAGTATTTTGTTATGGCAGCCCAAATAAATGAATATACATATCAATAATTATACTAAAAACATATGGTCTAAATTCATCAGTTAAAGGAAAAATCGGTAGAGTGGATTTTCAAAAAGTGAACCATAGATACGATATCTACAAAAAGAACTCAGTTCAATTCAAATATACAAAGATTAATTAAAAGTTAAAAGGATAGAAAAAAATATCTATAATTCAATCATTAATCAAAGGGAAACATGAGTGAATATACTACTAACAGATAAACTTCAGAGTAAAGAAAGTTATCAGAGACAGATTGGGACATTTTATGTCGATAAAAGGGTCAACCTACCAAGAAGACATAATAATCCTAAATGCATATGAATTAAAAAACTATGCAAGCTGTAAGATATGTGAAGCAAAAACATAAAATCCACAATTAGAGTGGCACCTGGGTGGCTCAGTCAGTTAAGCATCCAGCTCTTGATTTCCGCTCTGGTCATGATCTCAGGGTCGTGAGATTGAGCCCGCTGTCTGACTCCGCACTGAGCGTGGAGTCTGCTTAAGATTCTCCCCCTCTCTCTCCCTCTGCCCCGCCCACCACCCCACTGCTCAGGTGCCGTGCACTCTCTACCTCAAAAAAAAAAAAAAAAATCCATAACCCTCTCAACAAGTAATACAAGTAATAGAACAATTAAACAGAGTATCAGCAAGGATGAAGAACTCAGCAAAACTATCAACCAGTAGGGTCTAACTCATATTTATACAACACTCCACCCAACAACAGCACAATATACATTCTTTGCAAATGCCCAAAGAACATATATCAAGATGGATATATCTGGGGCCATAAAACAAATGTCGATAACTTTAAAAGAATTGAAATCATACAGAGTATGTTCTCTGACCACAATAAAATTAAACTAGAAATCAGTAACAGAAAATCTCCAAGCACTTGGAAAATTAGCAATCATTTTAAGATAACCCCTGGGTCAAACAGTAAGTCTCATGGGAAATAAAAGATATGTTGCACTGAATATAAATTAAAATACAATATATCAAAGCCTAAGGAACATACTTAAAGCAGTGCTGAGAGGGGAATTTATAGCATGAAAAGCATACATTAAAAAAAAAAAAAGGAAAAGTCTCAAATCAATAATCTGAAGCTCATAGCTCAAGAACCTAGAAAAAGGTCAAAGCCATAGGGCAGTAGAAAGGAAATACTAAAGATAAAAGCACAATTCAATGATATTGAAAACAGAAAAACAATAAGGAAAATCAATGAAACAACAGATTCTTTGAAAAGATCAACAAATTGATGAAACTCTAGCAAGACCTGTGACAAAGAAAACAGAAATCACTGATACCAGTAATGAAACAGGGAATATCAATACAGATCCTGCATACATCAAAAAGATAAAGGAATGGGGCGCCTGGGTGGCTCAGTGGGTTAGGCCTCTGCCTTCAGCTCAACTCATGATCTCAAGGTCCTGGGATCGAGCCCCGCATTGGGCTCTCTGCTCAGCGGGGAGCCTGCTTTCCCTCTCTCTCTGCCTACTGCTCTTCCTACTTGTGATTTCTCTCTCTGTCAAAGAAATAAGTAGAATCTTTAAAAAAAAAAAAAAGATAATGGAATACTACAAACAACTATATAAACATAAATATGAGAATTTAAACAAAATAGACATGTTCCTCAAAAAAGACAAACTAAAAAAAAAAGAAAAAAAAAAGACAAACTATTACAACTCATCCAATATGAAACACGTAATTTGAATAGCTCTATGGAACAATTAAGGTGTTAAATTTGCAATTTGAAATTTAAATTCCCAAAAGGGAAACTCTGGGCCCAGATGGCTTCACTGGAGAATTCTACCAAACATTTAAAGAAGAATTAACACCAATTCTACACAATCTGTTGCAGAAGAGGAGGGAAACACTTCCCAATTCATTTTATGAAACTTATATTTCTCTAATATCAAAACCAAATGAAAAAGAAAACTACTCACCTATATTCTGCATCGGTATAAGCACAAAAATCATTAAAAATTGTTAGCAAATATGATTCAGCAATATATTTTTTAAAAAAAACAGTAAATACTACAATCATTGAGGTTTTTCCAAGGATGTGAAGCTGGTTCAATATTCAAAAATCAGTCAGTGTTATTATCAGGCTAACAAAGAAAAATGATCAAATCAACACAATTATATAAACCAATGCAGGAAAAGCATTTGATTAAATTTAATACCCATTCATAACAAAAACTCAGAAAAAAATGGGAATAAAGCGAACATTCCCAAGTTGTTTTATTTTTTTTTTAAGATTTTATTTATTTATTTGACAGACAGAGATTTATTTATTTGACAGAGATCACAAGTAGGCAGAGAGGCAGGCAGAGAGAGAGAGAGGAGGAAGCAGGCTCCCCGCGGAGCAGAGAGCCCGATGCGGGGCTCGATCCCAGGATCCTGGGATCATGACCTGAGCTGAAGGCAGAGGCTTTAACCCACTGAGCCACCCAGGCGCCCCCCTCCCCCAAGTTGTTTTTAAAAAAGGAGAGAGAAAGAAGAAAAAAGAAAAAGGCCTCAAGCTAACACACCTAATGGTGAAAGACTGAATGCTTTTCCTATAAGACCAGGGACAAGGTAAGACATCCAGTCACACCACTTTTATTCAACATAATTCTAGTCAGTAAATAATGCAAGAAAGGAAAAGAAAAGAAAAGAAAAGGTAAACACAGTGGAGAAGGAGAGCCAGAAGCAGCAGCTGCTCAACCTAAAATAGATTAGGAACTTAAATGTAAAAGATAATTTTTTTTAATTAGGGGAAATCTTCAGGATGCAGAGTTAGGAAAAATTTACTAGTGTTGACAACAAAAGCATGATTCATAAAAGGAAATATTAATAAATTGTACCTCATCAAAATTAGAAACATTTGCTCTGTGAGAAACCTGTGAAAAGGATGAAAAGACAAGATACACATGATGGAAGGAAATTATTTCCCAAACTATGTGTCCAAAAGAGAACCAGTATCTAGAATATACAACAAACTCTGAACACTCAACAGTAAAAAATAAACACTCTAATTAGAAAATAGAAGAAATGAAGAGATATTTCACAGAGTAGGGTACACAGATGACAAGTAAGCACATGAAACGATGTTCAAGAATAACCATTAGGGAAATGCAAATTACAACAATGAGATAGGGGTGCCTGGGTAGCTTAGTCAGCTCAGTGGTAAGCGTCTGCCTTTGGCTCAAGTCATGATCCCAGGGTCCTGGGATTGAGTCCCACATTGGGCTCCTTGCTTCTCCCTCTGCCTCTACCTGCTACTCCCCCAGCTTGTGCTTTCTCTCTCTCTCTCTCTCTTTCTCTCTCTCTCTCTCTCTCTCTCTGACAAATGAATAAATAAATCTTAAAAAAAAAAAAAAAAAAAGAACATTGGGGCGCCTGGGTGGCTCAGTGGGTTAAGCCGCTGCCTTGGGCTCAGGTCATGATCTCAGGGTCCTGGGATCGAGTCCCACATCGGGTTCTCTGCTCAGCAGGGAGCCTGCTTCCCTCTCTCTCTCTCTGCCTGCCTCTCTGCCTATTTGTGATCTCTGTCAAATAAATAAATAAAATCTTTAAAAAAAAAAAATGAGATATCACCACCCGCCTGTTTAAATGGCTAAAATGAAAAACAGTGGCAATACCAAATGCTGGTGGTGATGTGGAAACGGGATTGCTCATACATTGCTGGTACAGCCATTTGGGACAACAGTTTTGTAGCTTCCTTAAAACTAAACAGGCAACTGCTGCACTGTTCAGCAATTATACTACTGGGCATTTATCTTAGAGAAATGAAGACTTGTGTCCACACAAAAACCTGTGCATAAATGTTTAGAGCAGATTTATTCCTATTGCCTAAATACTGGAAACAATCCAAATATCCTTCAACTAACTGCTATATCCATACCATGGAATACAACTGACCAATAAGAAACTGTATGTAAGTAACAACCTTGTGTAATCTACAGAGAAATATGCTGAGGGGAAAAAGCCAATCCCCAAAAGTTATATACTGTATAAAACATTTTTGAAATGACAAAACACAAAAATAGAGAGCAGATGAGCAACTGCCAGAGTAGTTAAGGAGGACGCGGGATAATAGGGAAGTGGGCGTGGCCATAAAAGCACAATATGAGGGATCCTTGTGATGATAGAAATGTTCTATATATTTTTAAAATATTTTATTTATTTACTTATTTATTTGAGGAGAGAGAACACAAGCAGGGGGAGAGGCAGAGAAAGGGAGAAGCAGACCTTCTACTGGGCAGGGAGCCCAAAGCAGGACTCAATCCCAGGACCCCAGGATCATGACCCAAGCCAATGGCAGACGCTTAACCGATTGAGCCACCCAGGCACCGAGAAATGTTCTAACATTTTGACTGTATCGGTATATCCTGGTTGTGATAGTGTACCACAGCTTTGCAAGATGTCATCACCAGGAGAAACAAGGTTAAAGGTACATGGGATCTGTTTATACTATTTTTTTTCACTACTGCATGTGAATAATGTGAATTATCTCAAATAACATGTTTAATTTTTTAAAAACCCTACAGCAAACATTGTAATCAATGGAGAACATTTAGCTGCATTTCCTTTAACAATAATGCTCATTGTCATTGCTACCACCTAACATAGCCCTAGAGGTCCTGGTCAATGCTATGGAAAAGAAAACTAAGAGTTTTCAGGATTTAAAGGGATACTCTCAGAGTTTGCTGATGATGTCATTATCTACCGGGAGAGAGAGAGGATATCAACAACAAACTACTGAAACCAGCAAGAGAATCCAGTAAGATTGTCCCACACATGACCAACCTACAAAAATTAGTTAACTTCTAATATTTGCAAATTACATATATTATAGGATGTTAATATCCAGAATATATAAAGAACTCCTACAACTCAACAGTTGTAACAAATAAAACCACACACAAAAATAATTTAAAAATGGGCAAATGACGTGAATAGGTATTTCTCTAAAGGTGATATGCAAATGGCTGATGAGCATATAAAAAGATGTTCAACATCATCAATCATTAGAGAAATGCAAATCAAAACCACAATAAAATATCACTTCACACCCATACTATCAAAAAAAAAAAAAAGCAGGTGCTTGAATATATTTGCATACCCATGTTCATAGCAACATTATTCATAATAGCCAAGAGGTAGAAGCAACCCAAGTGTCCATTGATGGATGAATGCATAAACAAGATGTAGGATATCCATACGATGGAATACTATTTGGCCTTAAAAAGGGAAGGAAATCCTAATCCATCTATAACACGGATGAAGTTTAAGGACATTATGCTAAGTGAAATAAGGCAGTCTCGAAACAACAAATATTGTATGATTGCACTTACACAAAGTATCTAACGTAGTCAAATTCATAGAAACAGAAAGTAGTCTGGTGGTGACCAGGGCTGAGGAGAAAGGGAAATGAGGAGTTGTTGTTTAATGGCTTCCGAAATTCAGTTTTGCATAAGAACATTTTGACGATTCACGCACAGTAATGTGAAGGTACCTAACACTACTGAAATGTACACTTCAAAATGGTTAAGATGGTCAAAGTTGTTATGTTTTCACCCCATTTTCTGAAATGTCAGTTACACTTCTCTACACCAGAAAGAACTGATAAAATAAAATTACAATAAGATAATCAATCATAATGACAACAAAGTCCATAAAATGTCAAAGAGTTTACTGAGCGTGTACGGGACCACGATGAAAATGTGAATTTTTTAAAAAGCATAATAAAGAACAAACAAGATGATTTGAAAAGGTGGGGAAATACCTCTTTTTTTGCAAGGGATGACTTAATATTAAAAAGAAGTCAGTCATATCCAAATTGCTCAATAAATGCAATATAACCTCAATCAAAGTTCAAGTTTAATTCTGAGGAACTCAAAAATCTTACAGTACAATATGTCTGGAAAAAATAAAGGTCCACAACAAGTTACATAAGCCTTGGGCCAGGGCAGGGGGAGACCAGAAAGGAGTATTCTCTCAGGTCCCTGAGCAGGAAACTGCAGTCTTCTGTTATTACTGAGGTCTTGTCCCTGCCCGAGGCCAAAGGAAACCCAAGTTTTGCATCTTTCCGCCCCCTCCAGCACCCCACTGCCACAACTTTGGTTTTTTTCCTTCATGTTGTGAATGTGTCAACTCTCCTACATCTGTCCTTCTAGATCCACATTTCTGCACCTCGAGTATGTCCCAGGTGCTGGCCTGTAGGACATCACGGTTCCTTGAACTCCTTGGCTTTCCCTTGCTTTTTCAGCCGAGCTCTGAGAGTGGAGGCAGGCAGAGCTGGAGGTCAGGGTCTTTACTCCTTTGGCTCCTTCGCAAGGTCACCTTAGACTGCCTGTGTCCCTTGACTGTTGCTGGCAAGCTAGTGACACTGTAGGACTGGCTCTCCTTCTGAATTCTAATAACCCCTCCAGTCCCTTGCCTCTTTCAATCTTGGGGTAGCAACAGGTCAATTGCTGCCACCCCCAGGTTAAACGGCGCTACCCCCCACCTACTTCTTTGGGAATACTTCCTTGTAAATAGACTCCCCTTAAACTGTCTTATTTCGAGTGTGCCATGTGTTTTCTGTTGAGGCCCTGGGACTATGAAAGTCATTTCTTTCCTCATTTCCTTCCTCTGACCCGTCTGGCCAAGGGCTCTTAAAAACCTCATTTGCAATGGAAACGTGGGAGAGGAAGGGTCAGGAGAGCAGGTGAGTCCCCCCATCGGGGAGCAATCTTTTTGGGTTTGGGGTCTTTCCACTCTCTGCAGCCCCTGGGGACTGGCCTGGCAAAAGTAGTTTTCCTAAATAAACATGGAGATTAAATACCAAGCTTTTTTTCTGGTCTTTTCGCATGACTGTATACATGAGTAAGGAAACAAAGAGAAGCTGGAACCCAGGGGTGTGCTGTCAAACAGGAAAAAAGCATGGAGGATCCACCCTCCCGTGATATATTTGAGTTTCATTCCCATTGTCTTTTTTTTTTTTTTTAAATCTGAGTATAGTTGACGCACAATGTTGCTGTTGTTTCAGGTGTACAACATAGTGCTTCAACTTCTCTACACTTTCTACCGTGCTGGCAAGTGTAGCTGCCCTCTGTCACCACACAACGTTATTACCATATCATTCACTGTATTCCTCACACTGTGCTTTTTATCCCTGAAACTCATTTATTCTGTAACTGGAAGCCTGTGTCTCCCACTCCCCTTCACCCATGTTGCCCAGCCCCTGGCCCCCCTCCGTTCTGGCAACCACAAGTTTGTTCTCCTGTATTTATAGGTCTGATTCAGCTTTTTGTTTGTTTATTTGTTTGTTGCAGTATTTTTAGATCCCACATATGGTTGAGATCATATCAAAAGAGGAACCTCAAACTTGAGATCAACACAGTTCTCTAAAATATTGGTATCTGCCCCAAGGGTTGAAGGGACTCCCGGCCTTGTGCGTGCCCTTGGGAACATAGACCCAGCCCTTTCATGGGCGGACAGTTGGACTAGATGACCTTTAAAGTCAATTCCACCTCCAAGTTCAGCTTTTAAAATGAACAAGACATTGAAAGGAGAGAACCATGTGTTGTACCACCTGGATTAGATATAACCCAACAGCCCAACTGCCTCCCTCCTCTCTCTCTCTCTCTCTCTCACACACACACACACACACACACACACACCCTTTATTGACATTTTATTATGTTTAACATTCTACTCTCCTCACACAGCCCTGGAGCTGGATTACCATTATCCTACTTCTTTCCATCCAAGCACCACTCATCACCCCATGTAAGGACATGTAGTTCCTCTCTTTTTTCCCTAATCTGGCTTCCTGGATCCCAGGACACCTATGTGGCACTTTCTCCTAACTCCTTACCTGAAAGGGACAGCCACCCCTATAAAACACAAACACACAAAGTTAGGGCAGAGAGAAGCCTGCCAGGACTCTCCAGAGGAAGACTGGAAGCTATCCAACTAGCTGACTCTCTCCTTCCTTCCCCTGGGAGTCCTGTCACTTTGATTCCCACTGCTGTGACCAGACCCAGACCTCCTGGATAGGCGGCTCCCTCAAAATCAGCCCCGCAGAGATACCACCCAAAGCCCTACCCCCAGACCAGACTAGCCCTTCAAAAAGAATTTGCTTTGTCAACCAAACAAAAACAAAAACCATGAATAGAAAAATGAAAATGAAACAACACAAGACTTTGAACAGCAAGTTTTTAAATTAAGTCAAGAAGAGGTGGAAGATTATTTACATGATGCACAAGCTTATTCATTAAATGCTGTATATAAATGCAAAAAGAAGAAATACAAAACTGATAAAATTTCTAGAGATTAATTTCTGAGCCAACATTTGCCAATTACCACAGCGCACAGCACTTTCCGTCTTCCAACCTTATATGGCCTTGTTCAGAGAATAACCGGTTTGAATTCATGAGCACTTTCCCCTCCCATTGACTCCTCCAGGAAACTCTTTCCAGAACAAATGCCCTGATCACACGGGGATCCTTCTGGGGAAACCAGGGGAGTGGAAGAGATCAATTCACTGGTTGGACAAACCCTGAGCGCCTACTTTGGACATCAAGTCCATAAGAACAGTGCTTCCCCCATTCCTCTGTAGGCCCCCATCAGCACAGAAACAGGCCAAGGATGAAGGGTTTTAGACCCCATGACTCTCTCTCTCTCTCTCTCTCTCACACACACACACACACACACATATTCATGGATAGCAGCACACAAGAAGGTTCTACAGTCTATCTTCTGCCTCTTCCCCCAACTCATCGGATTCTGATCTTATGTATTCCTATGCAGACACCCACATGCAAATATGCATCCATGACCGCTTGTTCTCCCTCCACAATATTCCGTTAGGCTAAGCTGCTTCCGTTTTTTGTATTCACTTCTGGTTTCTTTTCCTTGCCCAAAAAGTCTAGCGTCGGACTCTAACTCGAGGCAATGCCACAGCACAGCTTTCTGTGTCCAGCAGGTGTCGCCCCACACCGGAAACAAAATGCACCCTCCCTTCTACCGTGAGAAATCTTTACCCCAACAGCGGACGTCCCTTGGGTTGGGGTTGAAAGCAGAGCTCTGGAGAATGGTGTGCTCCCCCAGCGTGAGGATCCTCTGAATAAAGCCATCTACTTACTTCCAGCTAAGGTAGACAAACTTCCCATGGGAAATTTGTTCTTTGAACTTGGACAAGTTATCCACACTCTGAACCTTGCTTTCTTCACCTGTGACATGGAAGGAGATAACCTTTTCCTCCTGGCATTATTGTAAGAAGTAAGTGAGATATAAATACAAGGCACTTAGCCCAGCAACTGGGTCATTATACGCACTTGAGCTATGGGCTTTTCCCCACTTAAGTTTTGGAAGTCACTGCCCAGAACTTCCATCTGAAGTTAAGCTCTGCTGCCTGAGTCCTATCTAAGGATCCACATCAGAGTTGCAAAGAGGACCCATGAGATAATACATGTAAAGTACCCGGTCCAATGTCTGGTCCAGAAAGTTGAGTAACAAGTAATAACTAACATCACTCCTGTGGGCTCAGCACATGCCAGCAATATTCTTAATCATCTGCAAGTATGAACACACTCAATCCTCCTAAGACTGCTTATGAGGTAAGTAATCTGTCAATTCCCTGCCTCTCTCTGATTCTGTGACTCCATCCAACCACAGTTTAATTTCTTTTTATGAATTAAAGATCAGAAAACTGCCCCCAATTCTGTCATGTCTAGAGGGAATAATTAAGAAGACATACTGACTCCTCCACGCAAGGAAGAGAGAATTAACCCCAACCCATAACTCTGCTCATGGTCCCTCCCCAAGGCCTCAGGAAAAAGCATGAAAAAACAATATTTCCACCAGAGTTTATTCCTCAGAGATGATCACCAGTGACTCACTGGCCCCTGTGGCACACTGTGGCCTCCAGAAAGGCCTTTAACCTCCCTCCCCAGATGATACTCAACCCAGAAATATAGCCTTGGACAATAACTTGATTACACAATATTCCCAGGATTGAGTTCCCCCAGCATGCTAAGGTGTACACAGTGTGGGCTGGGAAGTTCAAAGATCCTGGTAGAGAAACCACAGGATCCAAGAAAATGTGTAGGGCCTGACGATGTTGGGGGGACGCAGCAGCATCACTAAGACTCTGAATCTCCTCACTTGCGGTATAGAAGGTGTAGGACTCTTCCGCTAACTGACATGTTGACCTGCAGAAGAAATAAAAAGGAAATAATAAGGCTTCAAACCAACTTGACCCCCATCCTCTGTCTCTGTAACCATCCAGGCCAGAGCCCTTAATACGATGATATCAAAAATTCTAGATCACCAAGGACTAATACTACAAAGCCACTTTCAGTTGTCTCCCCATAAACACTCCATTGGATAGAAGAAGGGGGTGTGGTTGCTCCTCTTTCCTGCTCCTAATCCCTGCAATGGCACTTTAAATTATGCTCTTGGCTACATCCTGGTGAAGCCTCACCCCTACTATAAACACCATTAGCTGAGCCCAACACTGACTTCCGAGATCTCTCACCACCACCCTACCAAGGACCAGGAGGCAAACAACTAACATAGATGTTACCTTCTGGATAACTGGCCCCAGGGAGGAAAATGTAGCCTGGAAAAAGAAAATATCTGATTAGAGGACAGTCTGTAGATAAAAGTATCTGGCGTTACTCACAACAAATGAGGTAGCAATGGGAAAACCAGCCACAGACAGAAAGCGAACAGAAATTAGGAGTGAGATTGGCAACAGGAGGTCAGGGACGGCACTCACCGGAGGAGCGAACTCTCCGCCAGCTGAGCAAACCAAGAGAGAAAATGATGAAGCCCAGGCCCAGAGTCACTGCAGACACAGAAACCTTCACTGTCTGCATCGGGGACAGCCCAGGTGCTGCAAAAATAGAAACTTACTGGAACCAATCTGTTGCCCATTGCCAGAGCAACTTAATTTAGTGTGACTTCCAGCTAGGAAGTTCAAAGGGGCTTTAGCCCAATGCCAAGAGTCTAGCGCACACCAACCTATACCCAAGGAAACAGACTTTACTCAAAAATCCCCAACCTGTAGCTCTCTACTGCTAGAGCAGCCCTGGTGGACCCCTGTCACCACAGTTAGCACCAGAGCTTCTAGGTCCTCTCTAATACACTGGGGCCTCTCAGGCATCTTTTTTCCTTTCTTTACCCTGAAGGTTTTCTCACCAAAAAATAAAGGATTCCTCATTTTCCTCAACATTTACCCCATAGTGACTATGTTGGCTCCCTTATGTGCTCTAACAGAGTATTTGTCTATTAAAATAGACCTTTCCACCTTTCTTAACTCTCAATGATCCCATTCCATGAGTTATCTGACTACTGAGGTATCTCCTTCTGTCCACCTCCAGATTTCCAGAACCAGTCTCCAGCCCACCCCATAGCTCCCACTTCCTGGAACCCATCATACTCTGAATCCACCCCACCTGGATTCCTTCCCCCATGCTAAAATGAACATTCCATCATCAAAGGAAACTCTGGCACACGCTGAGGAGACTTTCCCAGGAGAGTTCTGGTGCACCTGTGGGTTCCTCTCTCTGCTTTTCATGCCCTTCTCAGCTGCCCAGCAAGACAGCGTTCCCCAAAGGGGAGCCCAGTCTCAGCAGCCAGTCTAGGATCCTGTTCCCTAGCCCTTCATAGCTCCCCTCCTCTTCCTCATTGCTCCCTCTTCTATTTCCTCAAATCTGTGTACCAAATCTCTTGGCACGTTTAACTACTTCCAATCTTGGGGTTCAAGCAGTGGTTATTGGTTCCTTGTTCATTAGCCCCCAAGCATGTAAACCAAAGTGTTTTCCAGCCAGCCTTTCTCTTCCCTGACAGAGCAGCCCAAATTCACAACTGCCCCTACGCCGAGAGAAAGTCCCGTTTCTTCTGAAAGCTTTTTTATTCCTTCAGTTCCCATTCCTGGCCAGACAACAGAATAGTTGAAATCTGAAGATCCTAAAATGTTGCATCACAGTTTTTGGTTGTGAAAACATGGTCTCCAAACCACATCCTCTTTCCAGGATAGGCATGCTGCTCCCCTGCCACCCCTAGATGCGCACGTGACATCAACATGCAACAGCAACAGTAACTCTTCCCATTCCTGTCTCCCACGGCCTCATCTCCGGGCATCAGCCCTCCACTGGTTCCTCCAGACTGGCTGCTCATTCACAGCATCTCCCTCCCCGCTGTCATTCCCTGGACCTGTCCACATGTCACTCCCTGAGCCAAAATGTTGGTGTTCCTTTGCAACAACCCATGCACAACCTTTGCTTCTGCTTCAACCTTAATTCCTCCCACCCTCCATGCACTTACTCCAGTCCTGGAAGACAGGCTCAGGAGCCCCAATGTGCTCCACCACACAGGTGTAGGTGTCCCCATAAGAAGGGGTTGTAGCTAAATGGGAGACAGTCTGATATGTCCAGTCTCCATTGGGCTGGGCCATCTTAGGGTCACTACTGTAAGGAGGGACAGGCTGCCCGTTCTTCCTCCACCAGATGGTCACATCAGCTGGATAGAAGCCCCACACGTAGCAGGCCAGCATCACACTCTCCTTCGTGTTAAAAGGAGTGGTTTTGGCTACTTGCACAGTTGGTGGCCCTGCATAGGAGGAAAACATAGTCGTGAAAGAAGGCAACATTCTGGCTTTTTCTCCAACCCGGTTTCTTTCCTGTTTCAACTCTTCGTGGCTTTTGTCAACTGACCCTTCCCACCTCCACTCCATGCCTCCACACATCCCTTTGAAAAAGGAGTTAGAATTAGTCCTGCTTTGCTCTTTATTTCCCCTCATTCCTTCACTGCTCTTTCAGATTCCTGTTCCAACATTATGGTTGATCACATTAAGCAGAAGCCAGGTCTGAACCGCAAGCAAGCTGTTTCAGAAGTTGCTGACTATTTATTTCAAGTAATATATTGATAATTGCAAGTGAAATGTTTATTTCAAGTATATAAGCTAACAGTTATCAAGCATTGTAGGTTAGGATTTGTAAAGGTAGAAAAAGATGTCTGCCCTCAAATCTAATTTAACAAACTTAAGTGGCTGAATCAAGCAACATTTTTCCCTCAGATAGTTTAAGGAAATGAGCCTAACTTAGATCTAACTCTCTTAAATTTGGATTAACATAATCCAAATTAATGAGATTGTTAATATTGCCATTCCCTACTAGTTTATTCTTCTAGGTGGCCCTCCTGCTTGCCTCTACCTTGGTGCTTTTCAAACAAAATCTTAAATAAAAATCCAAGAAATTGTGTTACAATGCAGGTTCACTAGGCTGCATCCCCAAATATTTTCACTGAGAAGTGTAGTGGCACTCAAGGGCTTGTATTTTTAACAAGCAACTTCCCCAGGCAATTCTGAGAAAAGTGGTCCAGAAGTCACATTTTAGACATATTACTCTGTCTTATGGAGATCTTCATGTTTTCTTCTATCAGTCTCAAGTCCTTCTCAGTGCAAGGGCTTGGGGGCAAGAAAGCATGTTGAAATTCCCAGGGAGGCTTTCTAAATATTTCCATGCCTGGGTGCATCCCAGACCTAAAATCATCAGAACCTATGACAAAGAGGTATGAGCACTTTGGAAAAGGTATTCTGGTTATTCTGAACCACTCCTGGTTGAACTTGACTCTGCATTATGAGATGCCCTGAATGGAAGGAAAGCATGCTTACTCTCTCAGCCCATTGGCCTCAAACATCACTTCCCTTTCTTTATTCCTGCTCCACCCCCATCAACAACCCTTTGAGGGTCCACACTCACTCTTCTTACATTCCAGGTCCACACATTTTCTGCTTCTTTCCTGTACAAATCTCAAACCTGTTGGCTATAGAGGGATGGAGGGATGGAGGGGTTCTCCCTGGCTTCTCCTCTCCTAACTGTGCTTCCCAATAGTCCCTTTGTGCCCCTCTTTTCTTACGTGTCCTGTGGGTCAGTGATCCCCAGAAGGACTGGGTATGTGTGGCACAGTCCTGGAGTCCATTAGACAAACGGGAAAGCACGGATTCCTGACGGTTGAGGTACTCTGAGAGGTACTTGGCCAAGGGATTCAGTGTCCCAAATTCACAAGGGACCATTTTGGCCTTGTCTCGATCCCAGCAGGTCAGCAAATCCTTGTTGAAGGAGACACAATATGTGAAATCCTTTGCAGTCCCATCATCATCCAACAGACAGGTGCTTTCCACATGGGCTATAAAGCCACCTACAGGAACCAGAGAAAGGGGGCAGCTCAGAGACCTCTGTAGGGAGCCTAAGCCCCGGTTCCTGCCCCAGTTACACCCAGTGAGTGGGGTGTAGCTTTCCTGCTTCAGGCAGCATCTACAGACCAAGCTCGCGTACTGGAGTCTCAGAGCACCGAGTCAGGGAATAGATGGTAGCAGCAGAGAAGTTTTTAGTTACCGTTTCCTCTTTATGAGACTAAGTATGGGAACAAGAATGGCCCAAAATTATTTGCTAGTTTAAACACAACAATTTACCCAGGACAAGACCTTCAGTAAGGTGAATTATTGATTGAGAAAAGGGGTCAAGGGAAAGAGTCAGCTTTGTTGTACGCTGGATATATTATTAAATATTCACTCCATATATTTTTATGAAGCACACACACAAATGTGCCAGGCACTGTGCTAGGAGCTGAGGATATGAGGATACAGAAATAAACAAGACAGATATTGCCCTTGCCTACACTCCAGCAAAAGATACATATTATACAAATAATTATACAGTTCAATTATATTAAAATTGCAACAAAGATACAAAGGTAGGAAGTGCTATCAGAGTATATACCAGAGAGACAAATAGTCTGAGGTGTCCAAATCCAAGTGACTCCCTTGCCCCAAAGGAGCAGAGGAAGGGGGATCCCAAGCAGGAAACCCTTACCTTCTCCAGCGGAGCCCAGGCTGAGGCCCAGCAGCAAAGGCAGGAGTGTGGTCATGCTCTGCTCTGGGGACACACCAGGAATTCAGTGCCCTGGACTAGTTCTTCCAGGGCCCTGGGTCCTCGCCTGCTCCAGTAGCCCCAGCCTGGGTAGATGATCTCCAGTCCCTGGGCAGACTCGAGTATAGCCCCGACTCCTTGATCCCCTGTAAATGAGTGATTTGGAGCCCCCCAGTCCCTAGATACTAATTCTGTTCCTACCAGCTCTTCTAAACCAGTCCCAAGCTAAGAGTTGTCAGATGGGTTAGATGGGCGGGGACAAATATCAGACGAATCACTGAGTGCTTCAGCCTAGCATCACCAGTTACCAGGTAAATCTTATCCTGCCCTAGGCTTTAAAGGACTCTGTCTCTTAACTCTTTCCCTGTGGGAAAGACCAGTCTGTAGATGGATTTCCTTAGATCAGTGGAGAGAATAATCCCAATACTCCCAGAACATACGTAGCCTGGGCTGCCCACCGGTTTAACTGTTTCCCTTCAATATCCTTCCAAAAGACAGAGACTAGGTAACTTCTCTGTCCCTTAGAGGGAGGTTACTTAGAAAGATATTGCATAACCCCTGGTCTGCCCTGTCACCTGGAGATGGGAGATGGAGGCAGGAGCTGTAAGGCCCTTCTGGAGCAGGTGGCAGAGACAGGGCTGTTAAGATGGAAGGAGGCACAGGGAGAGTGCAGGGTTATCTGGCCTCAAAGCGCCACTGGGGAATAGGGGAAACAATTCCACTTTAGAGGTCAGAGACAGAGACTGGAAAATCCTTCCCTGGGATTCCATTGCTTCTTGCAGAGCTGCATTTTGTCCTTCCTGCTTTGTTGGAGCCAGGAAATCCTACCCTCAACCAGTCTGAGCCATCTCAGGGCAGACCACAGGACAACTCCACATGAACCCTTGATAAATAGCTGGGAATGGACTAGTTCTCAAAGCTCTCCTGCCTTGCTCAAACTCAACACTCTCCTATGCGTTTCTCCCACTAGTAGTGAGCTAAAGGAGAGGATTAGGAGAAAGCCCCTTGACACCACACTTTCCTGTCCTCCCCCAAAGTCCCCAACCTCAAGAAAGATGATACTTATAAAGAAAAAAAGAAGTATGTACCAAAAATGAATAGAAGGATGACTATCAGAAGCGAAAGACTTGGGTAATAATTGAGATTAACTGAAGTTGTGTTTCCCAGCAACCCCGGCTCTGAACCTCCTCTTCATTATAAGATATTTCTACACTCTACATCCTCTAATATGAGCCATCAGGAGAGCTGGAATGGGCAGAAAATGGAGGCAGTGAGTCCAAAATTTGTTGAGCTTCTACTATGGAACTGATACTACACTAGGTAGGCCCTTTCCATGCTATCTCATATAACCTTAAAAGATCTGTTAAGCGTCCCCATTTTACAGTTTTGAAAAGAGCTCCAAAGATTCACACACAGACACGCGCGCGCACACGTGAATGCAAATGGGCAAACCCACACACTCACTACATCCTGGGGCTGGAGGTGACCCACATAAAGGTAGCCAGTGGTGGCTTCCACTGAGAGAAAGATAAAGGGAAAAGTCACTCCACCATCCAAGTCTTTGCTTCCCTGTTCTCAGAATTCCTTCTGTTCTCAGAACCAGGGTCTCTCCACACTTTCTCTTTTGACAGTTTCAATACTGTGTAAACTCTATCCCACTGGTACTTGCACTCCCCCCATGCTCACCCCCCCCCTCCCCGCCGCCCCTGGCCCCGCCCCGCCCTCCCACCAGGTAGGCGGTGAACCTGACCTCGCAGGAGCCAGGGCTTGGGATCCTTTTCACCATCTACAAAGCCTGAGCCTGCACAGAATTGCTGGCGGTGAGGTTCCGTGCCTGCCTACACCGGGGTGGCCGCCCACCAGCAAGCTGAGGCCATGTCTAGTCTCTGCTCAGGCAGCCAAAGGAGATGTGAAACCTTCTCTGAGGCAGCAGCAGGAAATGCAGAAGATTTCACTTCTCTACTAATGAGAAGACGGAGGGTGCTTTTTAGAATAAGGCAGGACAGAAAACCCAGAAACCTGTGCTCAGCCAAGAGGTTTTTTTCCTTCCCCTTTTCCTCCTAATTTTACAGACCAAGTTCTGTTCCCCACCTCCCCTCAACCCAAAAGAACATTTCACATGCTATCCATTGTGATTGGATAACTGTTTCTGTAGTGTCAGGACCGCCAGGACCGCAGGAGTGCGGGAGCCGCAGCCTCATTCCCACAAGCTGTCCCTATTTTCCTGGCACTGCCCAAGCCCAGAAAGCCAGTCCTCTCCTTTCACACGCTTCTTCCTCCAGGCTACAGGTGGACTAACCACAGTGTTTCTGTGCGAGCATTACAGGGAATACCCAGGGAGGAGACAGGGATTCTGTTCCCATGTCACTCGCTTTTAGGTCAGTTGGGGAGTGAGAACAGACATCTGTAAGGAGAAGAGTTTATTTTAAGGCAAGTAAGCAGTAATGCCAGTGTACTTCAAAGAGAAAAGAGTAATCATTGAGGGCACAGTGGACAGGGAGTCCTCTCCAGGGAGGAGAGTTAGAGGTGAGCCCTGACTACTGGGCTGAAATTGTGTTCAGAAGAGGAAGGCAGTTGGCATCGCAGTCCTGGCACATAACGCCACAAGCTTGGCAATGTTATGAGGTGCTGTTGGAGGTCTACCAGGAGCCTGGATTGGCTAAAACACAAAGGAACTGCAATAGCATCACGGGCATCACACAGTGAAGGAAGTCACAAATGTGGTCTCGTGCTCTTCCTGACAGCACGGCCATAATAATAAATCCCTTCTAGGTACTTCCTTCTGTTTCTCCCTCTAAGTTCTCAGGTTCCTCTTCTGGACAGATGGCTTTAACTCAAGCTTCAATTTTATAAACTCAAAAATGGTTCAGCTCATCAATCATTTGCAATCTAAAACCAATAGCATGACGGGGTGCCTGGGTGGCTCAGTGGGTTAAAGCCTCTGCCTTCAGCTCAGGTCATGATCTCAGGGTCCTGGGATCGAGCCCCGCATCGGGCTCTCTGCTCATCAGGGAGCCTGCTTCCTCCTCTCTCTGCCTGCCTCTCTGCCTACTTGTGATCTCTGTGTTAAATAAATAAATAAAATCTTTAAAATAAATAAATAAATAAAAATAAAACCCATAGCATGAAAACACATTTGTGACTTCCTTCGATGGCTTCTCAAAACTACACACATCTGCACCCTGCCAGGACTACATCACTTCCTAGTCTGTCTAACCTCCACCCTCTCCATCCATACCTCATCTCTGTCCTCCCACTCCCTCTTCTCTACAGGATTCACTGCTCCAGACCCTGACCTTGGAGTTACAGCTGCTGTAACTAGCCCATCATCCTTCCATCCTTCAGCCAAATGACTTAAACTACTAGGGGATATTCTACCTGACTTGCCACCACAGCTCCTGAATAATGTTATCTCCATCTTAACTATGAGAAAATGGAGCCAGAAGGAGGTTAGCAAGCAGATTTACCAAGACACTAAGTAATAGAACCATGACTTGAACTGAGGATTTATGATTCTAAAGTCTGTACCCCCTAATAATCAGAAAATAATAGAACATTGCTGGCCATTTATAATAGTTATAAAACCCATAACTTGTTTAGAAATTAACATTAAAAAGTAAGCCCTTTATGAATAAAAGAGAAAACTTTATTAAAGTACATAAATGAACACCTCAGAAAGTAAAGAGACATATTCACAGATGGGACATCCTGATATAACAAAGAAGTCAATTTCTCCCCATATCACTAACCTAAATGCTGTCCTAACCACATCATAGCAGGGCTTGGGGAGAACTTGTTAAGGTGATTCTAAAATGTACACAGGTATCAAATCCATGAGTATCTTAGACAATTTTGATAAAGAAGAGCAAAATGGGATTTTGGGAGAGGTGAGTGATAAAGAAATGAAAATGAGCCCTGCCAAGTATTAAGACATATGAAAAGTCATAATAATTAAAACAATATGATACAGATATAGGAACTGACAAACCAGTGGAGTAAATAATTCAGAGACAAATCCATTCACATAGGGAAAATTGGTATAAAATCCCCATCAATAAGTGGAATATTTAGTAAATAATATTAAGAAGATCAATTTACTCTTTGGAAGAAAAGAAAGTTGTATCCTTATTCCCATTATACAGAAAAATTCCAGATTGATAAAGATCTAAATATGAAAGAGAAACAGTAACACAAATGGAAGCAAGCATAGTAAAATGTCATATATGGCCAGATAAATATAAGGCAAAACTTTTCCACCCAAAATTACTCAACAGAAAAAAAAGAATTACCTTATGCCTAAGTCCTTGGGTTTTTTTCCTTTTCAAATTAAGGTCATTCTTTCAAAGCTGTTTGGAGAAGATACATTATCCTAAAATGATGCCAATAAATACAAGAGGCTTGTTTTGTTTTTAAGATTTTATTTATTTATTGGTCAGAGAGAAAGAGAGAGAGAGAGAAAGAGAGCACAAGCAGAAGGAACAGCAAGCAGAGGGAGAAGCAGGCTCCTCACTGAGCAGGGAGCCTAATGCAGGATTTGATCCCAGGACCCCAGCAGGTCATGACTTCAACCAAAGGCAGACGCTTAACTAACTGAGTCACCCAGGCATCCAGTCCACACTGTTTCCTATCATGGCTGCACCAATTTACAGTCCTACCTACAGACCACACAAGCAGTCAGTAACAGTATGGAGTCTCCTCAAAAAAAATTGAAAATAGAGCTACCATATGATCTTGCAATTCCACTCCTGGGTATTTACCCAAAGAAAATGAAAACACTCACTCAAAAAGATATATGTACCCCCGTGTTCATTCAGCATTGTTCACAATAGCCAAACCATGGAAACAAACTAAGTGTCCATTAATGGCTGGATGGATAACATATCCATATGGCTGGACACATATAACACACACAACAGTGAAATGTTTCAACTATTTTAAAAAATGGGAAATCCTTCCCTTTCTGGCAACACGAATGGATCTCAAGTGCATTATGCAAAGTGAAATAAATCAAACAGAGAAAGATACATGGAATCTCTCTTTTATGCAAAATCTAAAAAAAACATTAAAAATCAAAATAGAAAAAAAGTTCATAGATATGGAGAACAGACTGGTGGCTGTGGGGGTCAGGGAAGAAATTAATGAAATGATTTTGGTGTTTATTTTAGTTTAAACAGATTGATTTATTTTTAAAAATAAATAAATAAATTTGGAAGTCATTTGCATAATCAAAAAACACATGAGAAGAATAAAAATAATTTTGTTTGGAGTGCCTGGGTGGCACAGTCGGTTGAGCAGCTGATTCTGGGGTTCTGCTCAGGTTGTGGTCTCAGGATAGTGAGATCTAGCCCTATGTATGTGGGGCTCTGTGCCAAGTGTAGAATCTGCTTAGGACTCTCTCTCCCTCTGCCCGTCCCCCCCTGAACCCTCTTGAACCTCTGCACACTCTCTTTCCCTCTCTCTCTAAAATAAATAAATAAATCTTTTAAAAAAAAATAAATTTGTTTTATGAAATGTGAGTGGAAACAGCAATATCCCTACATTAATATAGTATGTAATAAAATATGTGATTTTAATTTTGTGAGTTAGTAACTAAAAGTAATTAGCAGATGTTTGACTATTTCCCTATAACTTCTATATCCCTCAAACCTTCTATATTGAAATTTGTCAAAAAACTTCTAAAATATTCTAGTTGAGGGGCACCTGGGTGGCCCAGTGGGTTAAAGCCTCTGCCTTCGGCTCAGGTCATGATCCCAGGGTCCTGGGATCGAGCCCCGCATCGGGCTCTCTGCTCAGTGGGGAGCCTGCTTCCTCCTCTCTCTGCCTGCCTCTCTGCCTAATTGTGATCTTTGTCTGTCGATTAAATAAATAAAATCTTTAAAAAAAAATAAAATAAAATATTCTAGTTGAGAAAATTGAGTTATCATTTTATCATTTTATATTCCAACAAAAATTGTTAACTTCACTGTCTTGGGGTTGGAAAGGATTTCTTAAGATCACAAAAGCACAAACCATGAGGGTTCTGACTGTCAGAATTAAATAATTCTTTTTTTTTTTTTATTTTTTTTTTAAGATTTTATTCATTTATTTGTGAGAGAGAGGGAGAGAGAGTGAGTAAGGGAGCACAGGCAGAGGCAGAGGGAGAAGCAGGCTCCCTGCCGAGCAAGGAGCCCGATGTGGGACTCGATCCCAGGACACTGGGATCATGACCTGAGCATGAAGGCAGCCGCTTAACCAACTGAGCCACCCAGGCGTCCCAGAATTAAATAATTCTATTCAAGGGAGGAACATGTACAAATTTAACTGACGAGCAGCAAACTGGAAGAAGGCATTTGCAACATTTATACTGACATGCTATTGTTACATAGACTATATAAGAAATCCCCACAAATTCACAAGAAAGAGACAAGAAAATGCAATTTTTTAAATAGACAAAAGATATGAATCAGCAAGTCACAGAGAAAGAAACCTATGAAAAATCCCCAACTTCAGTGGTAACATGAGGAAGGCAAATTAAAATGAGATACCACTTCACCCCCACCATATTGCCAACATTTGAAAGTCGAATAATTTCAAGTGTTAGTGATGACAAAGGCAAATGAGACCCATCTTGCTCTGTTGATAGGAGGATAAACTCTTTATAATCCTTGAATTACATAAATTACAAACTAGTTGGGTAAGAAAAATTAGCATATGAAATAAGACAGCATATCCTAGAGAGCAAAGTCTGGGTCAAAGTGCAAGTGCATTAAATCTTAGAAGAGCTCAATAAAGATCAGTTAAGGTTGCAGGAGGGGCACCTGGCTGGCTCAGTCCCCAGAGCATGAAACACTTGATCTAGGGGCCATGAGTTTGAGCCCCATGTTGGGTATAGGAATTACTTAAAGTTACTTAAATAGACTTAAAAAAAAAAAAAAAAAAGAGTGCAGGATTAGTGTTAGTTAGGTTCATGGAAGAAGTCAAACTTGGGTTGGATCTATGGTATTGAATAAGATGGGAACAAGAGGAGCAGAATAGAGAAGGCATTCCAGTGAGAGGAAGCTTAAAGGGCACAGTATACTGTCAAGGAAGAGTGGTGAAACCAGATTCTTTCCAGAACAGGATACCTGCTGGGAAGGGGGACGCCAGACTGGGGAGGCTCTTCAGTGTTTCTTGAGCATTGCAAGTGCCAGTGTCATAGATGTTTGATCAGAGAGCAGCTAACAGAAGCTCTTCATTTTACAGGTGTGGGATCTGAGGTCCACAGAGGGGGTGTGACTTGTCTAAGATCTCTCTAAAAGCAGTCTGAAGACATGACTGGCAGGAAGTTTCTGGATAAGCTGGAGAATAGATAGAAATCAGAACTACAAAGTGGAGAGAGAGCTGTAGAATAGTAAAGAGAAAAGAAAAAGAAAAATATCTCAAAGGGAGAAAATACAATACTTGAATGTAGATTCGAAGTGGGTTCCAGAAAAGAGAAAGAAGTCAGTGATCCTGCTAAAGTTCCCCTGTGGAAATTCTTGCTTAAGTATTGATCAGCTTTCCGTGTGCCAAATACTGTTCTAAGCATTCTACAGAAATTAACTTATTTAGGTTTCACAACAGCCCTATTAAGGTGAACACCTTTATTATTATCCTTTTGTAGAAAATAATATCAAGACACAGAGTGGTTAAGTAACTTGCCCAAGGGCACACAGCTAAAATTTGACAGTTCCAATTGAATCCACAGCAGTCTGGTTCCTGAGGGGATACTATTAAGCAGGAAGCCTGCTGCTATTAGAAATGAGATGGTTTAGAGGAGGTGCCAACTCCTGGGAACTGGATCTTTCCCCTTAGATTAGGTTCTACAATGTGAAGGTTGTACAATGTGAAGAACAGAGGCTCTCTCACCAATACCAAAATATTTCACTCTTAACTTTAACACCACCCCCTCCAAAGCAATTCCCAGACCCTCAGGAAAGCAAGACACAACGCATATGCAAAGTAATTTACCAGCAGTAATCAGGTGACCCCTACCCTCGCTTCTGCTCAGGGCACACCACCGAGGGTTCTCCTTGGATAATCCACTCCAGCCCAACAACAAGTCATTTGGAGGAACACATGAATTGTGGGCCCTTCCAGGCTGTTCTCACTTCTCTTCAGGAGCTTGAATACACTGTTTTCACAGAACCGACAGGACTGAGTTAGAACAGCATTTGAAAGCTCATTTTCCCCCCACTCCTGAGTTCCTGGTTTCCCCGCTATGGTGAAGGTTGAAAAGAGTTACATATTTCTCAAGGCAGCCTCTACTGGCCATAAACATTTCCACAGACAGTAAAATGAAAAGAAAAAAAAAAAAAAATCCGCAATCAGCCTCCTCCACCATTTTGTGAGCGGATTATCAGAAAGTAGACCTGCCCTGTTTTTCACGTATTCTGCACAAACTGTTAGGAGTCAAAGCCATCGTATGGTGGTGCGGTGCTGAGACCAGGGAACAGGAGTCAGGGAGGCGTTAGGGGTTTTCCCATTTTCCTCCCTAACGAGGGCAAGCCGTGTTCAGGTTAAGGCATGTTGGATTTGAAATGACAACCCACGCAATATTAAGAAATAAGATTTATTGCCCTGAAGTGGGAAGGGATGTGGTCCTGATAGAAAAACCACTCTGGGTTTCCCTGGGTGCAAGCCGGGGGACTGCGGAGCCTGAGAAACTTGCACAAATGCGCATGCGCACACCCTTGGGGCCGTCCCAGGGACTCCTGCCCTGAGGAGCGATCCTGGGCGGGATGCGGGGAAACCTGAGCTCCCTCCCGATGCATGCAAGGTCGACACAGCTGGCACCAGACCCTGGTCAGGAAGAATCAATCTGAGGAGAGAGAGGGATGGAGGGAAGTCATCAGGGGGATTCCCCTCCTCCCCATAGGTCCCTCCCCTCCCTGTCTGCCACATGTCCTGGAGAAGTTGATCTCTTCCTGGCCCCAAGTCATCTCCAAGCATCCCTCCTACAGCTCCCCCATATCACTCCTCTCCCACTCAAAGCCACACCGGTGATCCCATAACTGCGTGTGTGCATAACGGGGACCCCAACCAGAAGGGTGTCTCTATGGTGCCTGATTCAGGTCTCCGCACCCAAAGGCCTTCCCATACCACAGGATGACCCCGGGCATGCCCCTCACATGCCCCACTGTATGTGGTCCCCATGGTTCGCCCATGCACTCCAGACACCCCAACGTACCACCTGAGCAAGGCTTCCGGAAGTAGATGATGAGGACTAAGCCAACAACGATGCCCAGCACACCCAGGCCAAAGGCCATACCACACAGCACATTCTCCAGACGATCAGAGGGCAGCGCATTATGAGGCACTGGAGAAAACGGGGAGCAGTTCAGCCTGGAGACTTGGTCAGTGAGCCCCCCACCCAGGGGAATTAAATGGTGTCTGGGATGAAACAGGAAAAACTGAGGCATGAAAAATTGAAGTTGCCCAGAGTGAGAATAGACTTCAACGAAGTCCAAGTAGAGAAAAGGCCCTCCCATGGGTCTATCCTTTTTCGCCCCCCAAAGGAAGCAGGCATCCAAGGACAAAGTTCTCACCCCAATAGGCAACTGCCGTGTGGCTGTCAATCTCATGAGTCACGATGCAAGAGAAAAGATCAGAGGGTGCTGGTGTGAAGTTTAAGTAAGAAAAGGCCTGGAAGCTGAGTTCATCAACCGCGGACACAAAAGTGGGCCCGATTCCTTCCACAGGGTCCAAGTGATGCCGCCAGTTCACCGTCAACGTGGGTGGGAAGAGATTACTGATAAAACAGACGAGCGTGTTGGGCTTGCCAAACTCCAGGGGCTTCAGTGTGAACACGTCAACAATAGGAAACCCTGGTGGGAGGATTAAGGCAATGAGTTTAGATGGTACCCCTGAGTTTGGAAGGGGCATGGCATACAGAGGCAAGGGCAGATTTGGGAGAAGAGATGAGGAAGGAGCTGGGGCTCTGAGGGTGGTCTTCTTCCAGGCAAGAACCAGACCTGAACCTAGAGGCAGAGCCAGACCCAGACCACTCTGGGACCCTCCACCCTGACTTCCTGCAGGGCTTCCTATCTAGACCTCACATGGGCTTCTAATCACATGCTGTCTTCTTACTGAAACACAGGCACATCACCGGATACTTCCTTTCTCCCCTTCCATCCTACTGAGCATAGCAACACAAGCTCTAATCAATATTCAGTAGGCATCAATTGGTCCCTGTTGCATTCATCAAGTTCAACAAATAGTTCTAAACACCCACTATGTCCTAGGCACATGGCTTTGTCCCACAACAAAAACAGTGCAGACCATAGCTGGCGCAGGGAGACCCAGGAGGCATTAGATGAGGGGGCTGGTGTGAAAGGGAAGAATTCAGCATACAGGTAGAGGAGGTTAAGGGTGTAGCCCCTCCCTCCACCCCCAGAAACACCCCTGACCTCTAGACACAGGGATCTGCCCTTCGAGGTGTGGTCCTATTTCCTGAATCATAGTCTGGCAGAACGTTTTGTCAAAGAAAATGGTGGAAGTATCTCCTGGCTTCTGAGCCCAGTCAGCAAATTCAGGCAGGCGAGGCACTCGGGTGCTCTGGGAAAAGTCGAAGGAGAAGAGCTGGTCCCCATCATAGGCTTCCAAGAGGCCGATGCTGGGACTCCAGTTCTGGCAGTACATTGTGTGCTGGAACGTGTGGTTTTGCAGTTCATCCCGCCATGCTGGAGTAGGACCTGCAGAGGAGACAGGCCGGGTCAGGGAAGGGGGTCTCCTTCTCCTCTTTAGCTTAGAAAATAGCACGGCCTGCTGCAAGCAGTAGGGTTGGGGTGTAACCCTTCCTTGTGTCTGTTATTTAGGCTCTCCCTCACAGGGGAAGAAGAGGACATTACAGGATGTCTCGAAGCTTCCCCTGCCCACGGAAAAGCCAACTTTCTAAAGTCCTAAAAAGTAGGGATGCCTGGGTGGCTTAGTTGGTTAAGCGGCTGCCTTCGGCTCAGGTCATGATCCCAGCGTCCTGAGATCGAGTCCCACATCCGGCTCCTTGCTCAGCGCGGAGCCTGCTTCTCCCTCTGCTTCTGCCTGCCACTCTGCCTGCCTGTGCTCGTTCTCTCGCGCGCACTCTCTCTCTGACAAATAAATAAATAAAATCTTAAAAAAAAGTCCTAAAAAGTAAAAAAAGGTCTACTGTCTAAAGTGACAGATTCGGAGTCCCAGTGTTGGTTTCGTGTTTGTGTGCTGCACAGAGGTATCTGGCCAAGGAAGTATTTGGAAATTGAAATCTCGCCTTCACTCTGCTCACCAAGCCAGACATCCTGGCAAGGGCTGCATCCTCCCAAAAAAAGATATCTTTGTCTAATTCCCAGAAGGCCACCGTACTGACTTATGAAGGCCTTGGATGGGTTCCCCAGTCTTAGAAGGGAGGGTAAAGGAATGGTCATGGCCTCCCCGAGCCACAGATGACACTGCCCATCCTACCCCCAGACAACATGGTAAGTTGAAAAAAACAATCTCCAGGTATCTCTTTAGACACTTCATTAGCACCAAACCTCTCTGAAAACGTCTTCACGTTTTCATTGCTCCTACAATGACAGGACTGGGGGACCCAAAGTTGCAGGAAATAATCTCTGTTCTTTAAAACTCCCGGCAAGAATCTCCCCCCACACACACTAGCAAGAAACTTTCTACCCAGTACTCAATACCTAGAATAATAGATACATGGAGGAAAAGGGATCTTCCAGATTATCCTTCCATTCATCCCTGTCCTTTACAAAGAAGGAAACGAAGGACCAATAAAGTTAAGAGACTTTCCAAGAACCACAAAGTGAGTTGATGACAGAGTGCAGAGTAGACAACTAAATAGGACAGTGAAGTAACATTTGCTTTGTTCAAATCCCAGCTCTGCCCCCTTCCAGCTGCGTGAACTTGACCATGTTACTTGTCTCTGAGTCTCATTTTTTTCCCATCTGTAAAATGGATATAATAATCTGTTTCAAGAGATTGTCTTAAGTGGAATATAGAAAGCACCTCCGATATTGTTTGCCATCCATCCGTAGTTGATCTCTTTCCCAATTCTGCTATTGTTTCCACTACTTCCCGCCACTTACAAAGTACAAGGCTTCAAATGCAAAGACTTCAAATGCTCTGGGTGCCTCCCTAGGCTCTAGCCTGTCGGGACTGGGGTAAAGGAGAGGTACTGTCATACCTTCAGGGTTGGTCCGGGAGTAGGGCAGCAGCCACAGCAGGTGTAACAGCCTTAGCAGTGCAGCTCCCCGCCTCCGCTCCTGATCCATAGCTTCACACCACACCGTGGGCTCAGAGCTACCAACCAGCTGACCCAGAGCCCCAAACTCCTTCCCCAGATCATGTTCCGCCAGCTGCTTCCAATAGTTGCCCTTATGATTTGGCTAAGCCAATCACAGAAGCGGAGGGTTTAACATCATCAGTTGCTGGGGAGAGACACCGTGCGAGCAACTCCCTCAAGATTTGGCTTTTCACTGGGCAGGGAAGACAATGGAAGGACGTCTGCCTCCTGCTGGGAATCCCTCTTCAGTACAAGGCTGTAGGCTTCAGCCTGTAACCTAGGTAATGGCCTCTTCAGAACAGCACCACCTCCTGGCAGAACGCTGCAGCGGGGACGCTCCTCTTCCCGCGGCAAACTCCCAGGGCTCTTCAGACCCCGCCTCCTCCTCCCTGCAGCCCTCCCTGCTCTTTCTCTCTCTGAGAGGTATTCCTCAGGCATTAGCTCTAATTCATTCGGCAGAAATACATGGAAAATTTAATAAGTGCCGGTATTGGGCCCAGGCCTAGAAGTACAAAGATGAATAAAGGGTATTTCTGCCTTCAAAGACCTTAAAGTCTAGTGGGCTGGGGGGCTGGGGGGAACAATGAGTAAATCATTACACAACAATGGAATGTATTTAAACAAGAATGTGCCAAGTGTTTTGAAAGTAGTAACTTAATGAGGGTGGAGGAATAGGTGGAGCACAGTCAAGGCTTCTAAGAATCTTGAAAGAATGGGATGCCTGGGTGGCTCAGTTGGTTAAGCGGCTGCCTTCGGCTCAGGTCATGGTCCCAGTGTCCTGGGATCGAGTCCCACATCGGGCTCCTTGCTCAGCAGGGAGCCTGCTTCTCCCTCTGCCTCTGCCTGCCACTCTGTCTGCCTGTGCTTGCTCCCTCTCTCTGACAAATAAGTAAATTTCCAAAAAAAATTTAAAAAAAATCTTGAAAGAAAAACAATTTGACCAGCAGAACATGAAAGAAGAGAAAAGCATTCTGGGTAAGAGGCAGGCAAATACGTGAAGGTCAGAGGCACCCAAAGCTCCTTCTCTTGGAGACCTCCGTGTGGTTGCATGTGAATGGTGTATGGTGTAGAGGCTACTGATTGTGTCCCTGATTGGTAATGGGGGGGTGGGGGAATGGAGACCTCTGTGTGGTTGCATGTGAATGGTGTAGAGGCTACTGATTGGTGTAGAGGCCCTGATTGGTAATGGGGGGTGGGGGAATGTCAAGATGAACTAGAAATTTAAGCAAGAGCCAGATCACATAGGCCATGTTTTACAGCAAAGAGAGTCTGGCTCTTATAGATATTAAAACTAAGGAGTAACCCAATTATTTTAAATTTTAGAAAAATTGGTCTGACATTTCAAAGGATGGACTGGAGCTTGGAAAAAATTGAACTAAAACCGCTGGTCAGAGTCTATAGTATATTGCATCAAAATAAAAAATCACACACACCCACACACCATTCTTTTTTAGCAATATAGCAATAATTTAGGTGAGAAATAATAAGAGCCTGAATTAAGTCATGAACAGAGGAGATGGAACAGAATGTTGAGATAATTAGGAGGTAGACTCTAAAGGGTTTGGCTACTGATTAGCCCAGTGGAGGGTCAAGGCTAACATTAAGATTTCTAGATTGGGTGGCTGGATGTGCGGTCAGTAACGGACTATGCTAAAATAGAAAAAAAATGCCATGGAAGCAGATTTGATGAAGAAGAGAATGAGTCAGTGTTGAAAATGTTGAATCTGAGAGGCCAGTGGAAGAGCCAAGCAGGAGACGTGAGGTGTATGGGTATGGATCTTGGGTATGGGCTGAAAAAAATCAATTTGGGAGTCATCAGCATAGATGTTAAAGCAGAAGCGGTGGACAGACAGCAAGTAGACTGTGTAGACAGAATAGAGAGTGACATGAGGACACAAATCTGCGTGAGTTCCAACCACAACCCTCTTACCAGTTACCATCTAGGATCTAGTCGGACACATAGAACCACTCTGGGTCTTCCCGACTGAGGGATTTCATACAGAAAATTTGTTACAACGGTTTTAAAAGGGCAGGAAGTGCAAAAGGAAGAAACATGTGTCTGAAGGCACAAATAGGAAAGAGGAATGCCTAGGAATCGGGAGCTCCTATTGTCCCTGACACGGAATCCCTGTCTACACCTGCTGCTGTCCTGGGACAGACACCATCATAGCTGGTTCTGGCTCTGCTGAAAAGGTTCCATCTTCTTCAAGGCTGGATCATGGAGAAGCTGCTTTCTCTACCTAGGAGGCTGGAGTCCAGAATCCCCCATTCTCACTGCTACCATATCTATCAGCCACTGCCACTTGGTTAGAAACTAAAGCAGGAAGCTTCTTGGTTTCTCTGCCTTATCTCCCACCAGTGCCTCCTACTGAGAGAATCTAACAGGAAGCCAACTGGCTGGGAAGCCAGGGGAGTTACATACCTTACAGATGCCTAGGCCGGAGCAGTCCAGAACACAGTATAGGAGAGCGAGAGTGGTACCGACACCAGCAAATAACCAGTATACAGACATGAACTAATTTGTAGGAGTCTAATGACACCAGGACCATCCAGATAGCTATGAGAGCTAAGAGAAGAACAAGGAAGAAGTAGATTCAGAGAAGCAGAGGTGTTCCATGAAGAAGGACAAGGTCAGCATTATTAAATGTTATCCAGAAGTCAAGGAAGGACTAGACGTGTCCTTAGATATGATAATTATGAAATGGTTGACCAAATGTATTGAAAGCAGTTTCAGTGTTGTAGTGGGAGTTGACTCCAGATTGTGGTGGGCTAAGAAGCAAGTGGGAGGTGAGGAAGAAACTGTCACTGTATATGCTGGAAGTCTAATAGAGAAGAAAAAAGAGAGAGAGACAGAAGGGGTGGGGGAAGAGGCAGTGAGAAACATCTAATGTGGCAATTAAGTAATCTTAGAAATTAATCTATGTAGTTATGGTCCCCCAGTATTTCTCAGACTTTCAAAATCCATAGTCCCTTTTGAAAAATAAATAACAGCAAATAATAGCCAAACCTAAAAACAACCCCATGACCTCCTGGAAATCCTGAAACACTGATGTGTGAACACACATGCGAGTGTATGTGGTGGGGGCAGGCGCAGCGCCAAGGCTGGGGTAGGGTTTGGAAGTCATTGTGCTACACTCCAAAAAACAACATTTTCCCAAAGTCCCACTCTTTGTGGACTCACCCCGTCAGCAGTTCCTGCTGTGGGAAGATTCCCGGGGCGGAGGGGGGTGGGGGGGGTGTTATGACATCACCAGAACTATAGGGGGAGACATAGAGCACATAGCCACGTTGAGTCTAAACCAGGGGTGGGCAAAATTCTGTTAAGGACCAGATAGTGACTGCTTCAGGCTTGTCTCTGTCTTGTGTACTCAGCTGCCACAGAAAAACCACCACAGGCCACATGTCAGTGAGAGAGCATGGCTGTGCTGGTTTCCTCCCTGCTTTTCCTCCCACTTCCTGGGCATCTCCTTCTCAGTCTCCTTCGTGGACAACTTCCTTTCATATACTCTTTTTTTTTTTTTAAGATTTTATTGATTTATTTGACAGACAGAGATCACAAGAAGGCAGAGAGGCAGGCAGAGAGAGAGGGGAAAGCAGGCTCTCCCCTGAGCAGAGAGCCCGGCGCTGGATCCCAGTTCCCTGGGATCATGACCTGAGCCGAAGGCAGAGGCTTTAACCCACTGAACCACCCAGGCGCCCCTCATTTACTCTTTAAATGGTGGTGTTCCCTGGAGTTGAGCTCTTAAACTTCTTTTTTACTTATGGACACTGAAATGTAAATTTCATATCATTTTCATGACAGCATTCTGCTTTTGCTTTTCTTCCAACCATTTAAAAATGTAACCATTTTTCTTAGTTCTCCAGTCACGTACAAGATGGGGGGCTGGATTATGCTCCATACCATAGTTTTCTGAACACCATTCTCTGTGTGTGGTCAGTGTTGGGATGGGGGACTCAAAATAAACCAAAGAAGTGCTCCATTCTCCCTTGGAGGTAGCAAGGGGTTAATGAACACATTGTGGCCCAGACAGGACAGATTGTTTGGAAGGAGGCCTGAGGGGAAACAGAAGGAGAAAGACTGGGTGGTGGGAAGGCTAGGAACAGGTAGCAGACACTGTAACTACACTGGGTGGGAGGAAAGAGAAAAAAGGTCCAAGTTCTCCGCAGATTAGAGTGTGGACAAGATCAGGGTGATCGGATATATAACTACCTATCCTCGAGACTCCAGTGAGGTGTGGTTAACTCTTTTCTCTCCCAGTGTAAATAGTAACAAGTTCAAACAGTTAGGACTACCCTTCCCTCTATGCAGTCCTTCTTCCAATCAGGACTCCTCAACAAGTTCTGTAACAGATAACTCAAAAAGAGTCTCTAATTAGTTTGGGGAAGTAGTAATTGTGCGTGAAGGGAGCAAGGTAAATGGTTCTGTATCCCAGTAACTCACTGTCTGTTTTGGTCATTAGATAGGAATGTCCCTGAAAATAATAGCACCTCTAAATCCAGTAAGCCACGGCTTTCTAACACAGCTCTCCCATCCCTGTCTAGTACATTTATTTTTCCTAGAAGGCCAAATCTCCTGAAAAAGGTATGGGTTCCCATATTTCTAATTTTATACTTGTCATTTAACCCAAAACTCTCAACCATAAGACTGTTCGCCAATATTTTTGTGTAGTTAAATCAAATGGACCCTTTGCAACATTTGACACTGTTGGCCATGCCCTCCTTCCTAAAATGGCCTATTTTTTGGCATCCTGAATGGCACTCTCTCCTAGTTTTTCCTCCCACTTCTCTGGCGTCCTCTTCTATGTCTGCTATGTAGACTCCTTTCTTAAGAGTGGGTGTTCCCTGGAGTTTTGTCCTCGGGCTTTTCTCTTCTTAGACTACATTTGTCCTGGATGGCAAGCCTTCACCTATTTAGGCAAGCCAGCCTATTTGCTGATGTCTTCCAGATTTACCCCTTGAGCTCAGATCCTGAGTTCCATACCACCCAGACACCCAGCTGCCTTTAGGCCTCTCCTCTTGACCTCCACAGCAGTCCTCAAACTGTATTCTCCACAAAAGTGTCCCTCAAGAAATTTTTTCAAATGTAAATTTGATAGTAGCAGTGTTCTATTTTTAAATTTATTTCCTCACAGAGGTAATAAGATACCAAATACATTTACATAATAATTTTATTATGTAACCATTTATTTTATTGAAGAAAGTTCTTGGAGATGTAGACAGTAGAAGCCAATTCTGGGTTACTTAACTTTTTAAATGGCAATTTACTGGAAGGATACTGAGCTAGTTCGTGAAATCAAAGGAAGAGTGGAATAAGCTAGCCTCAGGAAGGGGAGCCTCAGGGGCCTTAGCAGCAAGCGTTGAGCTGCTGTTAATTATGCCTCACCTTTAAAGACCTCCGGCCTTCATCTTTCAAGTTTCATTTTGCTGGGAGAGACAATCTGACTGACTCAGCTTGTATTAGTGTGTATTTCTGGATCAATTAGCTGTGGCCAGGCACAATATCACCGCTATGTATCAGAATTATTTCCAGAGATGGGAGAATCATCATGAACCAACAGCTATCTTCAACATACGGCATCCATGAGACCACCTGAGACATAAACATGAGGTTAAATCTGTGTATTAATGCTCAGACAGTATTTTCCAACTAACTGCCTGGGTAATGTATGTCTTCTACTTGATGATCTCTGGTCTGTCACAAGTCTTGCCACAAATTCAAAACATACTCATAATACGATTCAATGTTGATTTATTAATAATAAAAAATATTTACATTCCACTAACTGATTCCCTTTGGATGTATGACTAAAAGAAGTTCTATTTTAAATTTTACTATGAAAAATTTCAAACAAGGACGTCTGAGTGGCTCAGTTGGTTAAGCATCCAAGTCTTGATTTCGGCTTAGGTCATGATCTCAGGGTCGTAGGATCGAGTCCTGTGTCAGGCTCTGAGCTCAGTGTGGAGTCTGCTTGTCCTTCTCCCTCTGCTCATCCCCCCACTGTCCCTCTATCTCTATCTCTAAAATAAATAAATAAAAACTTTAAAAATTTTCAAACATATGTAAAAGAGAAGAATCTAACAACTCCTCATGTACTCTCATAAGTTTAAATACTTTTCAATAGTCTAAAATTTTTCCTTTTTTTTTTCATCTATTCTGTTCTACATCTTTTTTTTCTTTCCTGGGTTATTTTAAACAAATTCTGTTATTATATTTCTAAGATAATAATTTTTCTTTTTACATAATACAATACTATCACCACAGTCAACAAAATTAAAAACAATTGTTTAAGTTCATTTAAATCAACCTGTGTTCATTTTTCCCCAATTATCTCAAAAATGTCTAAATTTTAAATGAAAAACAAGTCTTATGGTTTCCAAATTGTATGCATTTCGAAAGTATTGGTGAGTTTTCTTTTTTCTGTTCTTTTTTTTTTTTTAAGATTTATTTATTTATTTGGCAGAGAGAGACAGCGAGAGAGGGAACACAAGCTGGGGGAGTGGGAGAGGGAGAAGCAGGCTTCCTGCCGAGCAGCAGGGAGCCCGATGTAGGGCTCCATCCCAGGACCCTGGGATCATGACCTGAGCAAAAGGCAGACACTTAACAACTAAGCCACCTAGACGTCCCAAGTTTTCTTTTTTTTAAGGATTTTATTTCTTCATTTGAGAGACATAGAAAATGAGTGAGTGGAGGGGAGAGGCAGAGGCAGAGGGAGAAGCAGACTTCCAACTGAGCAGGGAGCCCGATGTAGGGCTTGATCCCAGGATCTGGAGATCATGACCTGAGCCAAGGCAGACGCTTAACCATCTGAGCTACCGGGGTGCCTCTGTGAGTTTGCCATTTTACCTTATGTCTCATAAACCCCTGTTGATGGCTCAACAATGAATTCTAATAAGAAAATTAAGTTCAGCAATTACTATCTTGAATGCATCTCTGTCTCAAAATTTACAAAATTAAACTCATCACCTTCCCTTCCTAACAAGTTCCAACTCCTATATTCAAGACCTCAGTAAATAACTTGACTATCCAACCAGTCATCTGAGCTACAAATCTATGAGCCAACCTTGACAACTTCATCTTCCTCAAACCTTCTCACCCAATTGTTTACCAAGTCCTATCAATTCTACCTCATTAATATCTCTTGCATCTGTCCTTTCTTTTCTTCCCATTGGCTCAAGCCTTCATCGATTTGTTTGCATTTTCCTGGATTACTACAACTTTATTATTCTTTTCTTTTTTTAAAGATTTTATTTACTTATTTGAAAGAGAGAGTGAGAGAGAGAGCATGAGCGGGGGAGAGTCAGAGGGAGAGGCAGACTCCACACTGAGCTGGGAGCCAGATGCGGGACTTGATGGGACTCCAGGATCATGACTTGAACTGAAGGCAGTCACTTAACCAACTGAGCCACCCAGGCACCCCTCTTATTTTTTTTTATTTTTTTAAGATTTTATTTATTTATCTGAGAGAGAGAGCATGGGGGAGAGAGCATGAGCAGGAGGGAGGGGCAGGGGCAGATGGAGAAGCAGACTCTGGGATCATGACCTGAGCCAAAGGCAGATCCTTAACCAAATAAGCCACCCAGGTGCCCCATATGACTTTCTCTTTCTTGATCTGTCTCCCTTCTTATTGTCTAGTGCTGCCAAAGGAATTTTTTTATTATGCACATTTGATCAATAATACTTTTGTATAAAGTCCTCCAATGATTGTAATCTGCTTTCCTCAGTACGATCCTTAACGACCTGAATCCCATTTAACCTACTTCGAGATGTCTTTTGAGATGAAATCTTGTCTCCCTCAGGAAACCTTGGGATTTGGAACAGAGATTAGTAGCTTCCTCCATATGCTTCCACAGCACCCTGTGCCGGCCATTATCATCATTTTTCTTGTACTATTTGATTTATATAAGTGCTTCATAGTCACCTCACCCTCACTGTGGGACCCTTAAGGAACCATGCCCTATTCTCTCTTTTTACATGTTTAGCGTCCACCAAGATGGCCCACCAACAAGTGACTACTCCCTGGATGAATGTGCTGTTACTGAAGATGTTGAAAGAGAGACTGAAGAGCCTTCAAGCATTAGATGAATGATAGATAATCACTTCTGACACAGATACTCCAACAGTAGGTCTTAGCAAGCATGCCTATAGGCTGCTCTGCACATACTTTCATTCCTACTCCCTTCCCTGTGTGACCCACCATTCTCCACCTTCTTTCCATTCCATTCTAGGTTCTTCCCAAGTTCCTTGCCAACTGCCACTTTCTTCCTACTCCCTTCCACCTATTTCAGAGAGCAAACCTAGTCATCCATCTCCCACCACCCTCATTGTCATCTCAATATATCTCTTCACAGCCATGTTCATTCTTTCTTTTAACTACCTTAGTAGGGCGTGGCATTTCTATCAACTACAAGGTTGGAATTTATTATTCCATCTATAAACAAGAAAACTGTGCCTCAAAGAGTTTTGTTTGTTTGTTTATCTATCTAGCAAACTGACCACCCTCTATGTGCCTGGCAGGATGCTAGACACCAGACATATATCATCATCAAACTTATAATCTAGTGAAAAGAGAGACATTAAACAAGTATACAAACAAAACTATAAAAACAAAATGTAAAAGGTACTATGAAGGAAAAGAACTGAGATCCATAAGATTAACTGGAGTGGGGACCCTAGCGATAGTGAGGTGGGGTCTGAAGGGTGAGTAGGAGTTAGTCAGGCAGAGTGGGAAGAATGCTCCCTTGGAGGGAACAGCATGCATAAGCCACTAAGACAGCAAAAGACTGGCTCCTTCAAGGAAGTGAAAGATCAGTGTGGCTGGAGCATCATCAGCGAATAGAAGACAGTAGATGAGACCAGAGGCAGGCAGAAGCAAGACTGCATGGGACCTTATGGAGAGGGAGGCGTGGGCCCTCTTCTTAGCATAGTTAGTCCTGAGACTGTGATTACTTTATTTCTTCTCATCTCACATGTGGATGCATGCTAAGATTCCTAGCTGACCTACCTCCAGTCTCCCCAAAGCCAATCCATGGTGCACATTATTGCCAAATAAATTTCCCTTTAAAGGTAGTTCTCACTTCCCCTCTCAGAAAACTTAAATAGCTCTTTCTTTCTACTATATTCAGTCTGGATTACCTGGCCTGGGTTTTCAGGTTCCCTATACTCTGTATTCTACCCCCGGATTACAGAAATGTTCTCCATGATCAGTCACGACTCACAGCTACCAACCTGTGAGTTTCCCCCTTTGTTCCCTTATACCTGTCTGCAGAATCCCACTTCCTCACTGAATCAGAACAACGTTCTTAACCTGCAGTCCATACACCACAAAATTCAGAGGTCCATGAACTCAGACAAAATTTTTTAGGGTCAATTTTATTTTCAATAATATCTAACTGAAATTTAATTTTTAGGAAACATAGAAAATAAATCTTTGTAGTACTAGCAGTACCTGTAACGTTGTCATCAGTAGAAATCATCAATTAATGTTTTCGTATCACACATAGACATCTCAAAATATCTTTATAATTAATGCATTGTTAGCCTTGCCAATAAATCATTTTATTTGTTATCTAAGAACCACATGCATTATATTAATATGGAAGCACATATTACTGGATCATCACACATTTCTCTAAACATTCTGATAACTGTGTATTTCATTTATGCGTTTACAAATAGTATTGTCAGGCAAAGTCTTGAGGCTTGACCAGACCACCAAAGAAGTCCATGGCACAAACAAGCATAACAAACTCCTGATTAGTCATTTGTTCAACAAGCATGAAGTCCTCACTGGGGCCCTCTCTTGTTCTGGCACCTTCATTATATTTTTGCTTTGCTTTTCCTTCTTGTTTGATGCTCTTTCAGTGGTTCCACTTCCTATTCTGTTCCCTCTGTGAGGATCTAACCCAAAGCTCAATCGTGCACTCACAACTAAATTCCGTTTTATATTTCCTCCTTTATAAATCTCACCCTCCTGCATCACTGATTCAAACATCAATTCAAAGATGACTCCCAAATATACCTCTCCTAGTCTTCTCTTCCTCCAAATTCATTCCTAGATTTTAAAGCACCTGCTGTGTCTAGCAACCAGAAAAACAGACTGGTCATGGGCAGACTGCCTGGGTTCACATCCCAGTTTGGATCAGTTACTAAAAGTGTGACCACAAGTAAATTATTTAACATCTGTTGCTTCAGTTGCTTCATTTGAAAAATGGGGGTAATAATAATAGTATCTACTTTATAAGGTTATACAAGTTAAAAGAGTTAATATATGTAAAGCACTGGGGCACCTGGGTGGCATAGCTAGTTAAGCTTTGGACTCTTGGTTTCGGTTCAGGTCATGATCTCAGGGTCATGAGATCAAGTCCCACATCGGGCTCCACTCTTAGCCAGGCATCTGCTTGAAATTCCCTCTCCTTCTTCCTCTGCACCTTCTCTGCTCAAGTACTCTAAATAAATAAATAAATAAATAAAATCTTAAAAAAAAATATGTGTAAAGCACTTATAAGAGGGCCTAACACATTTCAGATACTCAATAAATGTGAGCTGTCACTGGTCTCATCTCCTTTCAACCACTGACATTTGTATCTGGTGTTTATTAACAGGTATAGTGCTAGCTATTGGGAATGTGAAGATAGGGTTCTTACCTAATGACGTAAGATTGATCAAGTCATTTCTCAAGTGACTTCCCACCTGGTCCAAATGTAATGGCATGGGAAATCTTTTACAACACTCCCTCAGATAAATTTATCTTCCAGTCTTCTCTCCTCCTGTTTCACCTCTTATAGCTTATATCCTATTCTGGCCAGATTGGACTGCACTGGTCTCTGAGAAGGTGCCCTGTGCTGTTCTGCTTCTGTCTTTCCTCACATCATTCAAATGTCTCAATTATGTACTTGACAGCAATGATTATGACTTACAATGATTATTTTCCCAATACTATGAATGATGACCAGTAAACATACACATTACAATTTCATCTAAGTCACATATTTAAGAATCAATTTCCTTCAATATTTGCTCACTTTGTGAGAACCTCACAGTGTCCAGGTACTGTGCCAAGAACAGTGGATATTTTTTTTAAAAGAATACAATATGACCCTGCCTTCAAGATCAAAGTCTAGTAAGGGTTAGAAACATGTAATCACATAAATGTCATTCACTATGAAAGGTACAATCATAAGAGGAAGGGACACCAAGGAATGAGCAGTCAGCTCAATTTGAGAGGCAAGAGTAGGCTTTTCAGATGATGGATTTGGGGCTTAGATGTATTGGAGAAAAGCTTATTCCATGTAAGAGAACAGTATGTGTAAAATACAGAGGCATAAACCAAAATGGTCTGTCTGGGGAACAGTTCATTATGGCAGGAGTATAGGGCCCAAGGGGAAGTGGCTAGACACAAAACTGGTGAATCAGAGAGGATTTTCTGTAAGCATAGGCATTTGGACTTGATCACACAGGCAATGAGGAATTAATCGAGGGTTTAAACAGTAGCATATGGTCAGAGCTATATTTTCGAAAGCGCACTCTTGTCAGTGTTGTGCCAGGGACAGAGAAGAAAATCTAAAGCAGTACTATTCAATAGAACTTTCTGCAATAATGGAAATGTTCTATCATTCCTGCTATCCAATATGATAGACACTAGCCACACATAGCTAATGAGAACTTGAAATGTGACTAGTTCAACTGAGGAACTGAGGAATTTAATATTAACTTAAATAGTAGCATGTGCGTAGTGGCCACTGTATTGGACAATACAGCTTTAGAGATTGGGAGATCAGTTAGGAAGCTGTTGATGTAGCTTGGATTGTAAGACTATGACAGAATGTGATTCAGTAAATAGTTAAGAAGCAAAATGGTAAGTCTCGTGGATATAAAGCTGTGGGGGCACAGGGAGGAAGACATTGAGAATGGGCTCCCAGATTCCAGGCTTTGTGACTAAATAGCTGCAATTAGCCAGGCTAATACAGAAGCAGATCCAGCTTGCAGAGATTGCATCAATTTTGAACTTGTTGAAGTGCCTAAGGGTTATCCAAGCAGTTAACATTTAGCAGGAAGTTTAGCTCAGCAGAGTCTTCTGAACTCTCTGCAAAGTTATACATTTGAGAGGTTTGAAGCCATTGAGTGAAATTGGGTAGAGAAGATGAGCAGAACTAGAAGTAAATGGAGGCAAAATCCTGGCAAACCTCAATCAATCGGAAGAGGCTAAAAAGTCCACGAAGGAGACTTGAGAGGAGCAGTTGGACAAGAAAAGAAACAGGTGAGACTGGCCACTGAAATCACGGGTGTAGAGAATTTCAGGAAGGAAGTGTAATCAAAGATCAAATGTTTCAGAGGTCAAGTAAGGTGAGAACTGAAAAGTGCATCCTGACTTTGCCAATTAGAAAGTCCTGGGCGACATCTGCCAGAACAGCTTCAATAATGGAAGAAGTGAGGTGAAGAGAGGGAATGGGGCTGAGAGAGGAAAATTTCGGTATTTTGAGGTTTGACTGTGCAGGATAGCTCAGAGGTAAATAAGAAGTCTACAAGTTGACACGATATTGGTAAGGTTTTTTTTGTTTTTTTTTTTTGCTTTTTGTTTGTTTGTTTGTTTGTTTGTTTTTGAGGCTGGCAAGCCAGTAGAAGAGAGCAGTTTAAAATGCCAATTGGAACGAAATGGAGGATAGCTTTAGAGTAATAGATAAGGTTGACCAGGTCTAAAGAAAAGGAATTTCTTAAACCGAAGAGAAGACTTCTAGTACAATACTAAAGAATTACAGACAAGGCCCAGTTCATAGGAGGGAAATGGAAAATCTCCAGCTCCCCTGCAGGTTGGCTCTTCTGTTCTGTTCTATCGGTGGGGAATAGGGGTTATGGACTAGAGTTAAGATCTGAACCTATACACTGAAGGTCAAGGGAGAGATTACTGGCTATAAACAAGTAAAAGGTTTGCTTTAGGTAGCAAGAGAAACACCATATCCTTAGATTTTTATGGGACTGATTCAACATTGAGAAAATAGAGGGCAAAGCCTTAGGAAAAAGTAGAGGCGTTTTAACTGACACGGTAGAGCAGATCAGTAAAAAAGTGAAAGTGACCAGAAGGCCGGTAAGTTTTGTGTAAGGTAAGGAGTCGAGGCTGGGAGGCCTCAATGAAGCGACGAAGTCGAGGTAGGTTCAGAAGTAAGAGGCTGTAAGGCTACCTAAGACAAAAGATGCCCAACAAGATGCCCACATCCACAGTCAGCACCTCCTTTCCCGCCAGAGGCACCAACAAGGTGATAAACTCCCTTTCCACTGGTAGAACTACACTACGCCCGGAACGGGCCCTCCAGGCAAGCCCTCGCTTCTCCAGGTCCAGGCCCCAAGCTCCTTCACTGACAAGAACTTGGCGGGGCGCGTTTCAGCTGGGCTCTGTCCAGGACAAACTAACCGGCACCTCACACCTAGGCAAAAGCAAGCAAATCAGCTCGCCCCGGGAGCCCACACAGCGGCTGCTACTGAGGGAGGGGCTCAGCGGAGGAAAGAGATCTCCGCGCCGCGCCCGCTTCCGCCCCACCCACTGCGCGCGCTCCCAGGCCTGGCGAGGGGGCGGTGGTGCCTGCGGACGCGTGCGCTTTGCTGCTCTCCCCGCGGGCTCCGGCACTCCTTTCCCCTCCCCCCAGCCGTTCGAACCCTGCGCTTGCGCAGTGCACGTTCTCGGGCAGCGGCAGCCATGCTGAACCCGTACGGAGAGGCTAGTGGGGGGGACAGGGTCGACGACAGCGGGATAGGAAGCCAGGGATACGGAGAAGCAGCGGCATTAGAGCGCCCTGGGTCTCTGGAGATAGGCCAGGGCCATGCGGCTTCCTTGGCCCCTTGCGCGACCCCCAGAAACCTTCGGAAAACTGGTCCTCGTGGAGGGGGGGAAAAGGAGACGGCTGGCACGTGACCCAGGTCAGCCAATCTGGGTGTTGCTGACGTGGCGGCGCGGCCCCGACTATCTCCCCCCCCCAGCTCGCTCGGGAAGGGAGGGGCAGGGGGTTACGCCCCCTCCCCCAACACAGTTTCTGTTTTCCGGGGGGGTGACACCCCGGATTACATCCTTTTCCCCCTCCCCCCCGCACCAGGCCGAGGGGAACGTTGGCTCCCCCCTGGAAGATTCCAGGTTCCAGGTGAGAAGGGGCCCTTGGGGGGCGGGGATGTTGCTAGTCATTTAAATGCTTAACCAATGGTGGGGAGTCCGGAGGGAGAAATTCTTGGGGTTCAGAAAAGAACCCGAAGGTGGGAGGGTTTGTCCTTCAAACAGTTTACAGCCAATGGGAGCGTGGAGGGGGGGCGAGCGGGAGAGGGCCCCTCAGATGGGGGAGGGGAATGGCCAACCTCGTGCCTCCATACCAATTGGAGGGCAAAGGGGCGTGGGGGCGGTGTGTCCCCCCATTCCATTCGTCCCCTGGGGGTAGAGGAGTCCGGAGCCAGGTGAGGTTTCCTTTTGGTGGCCGGAGGGAGGGGTGACCTAGTGGGCTGGGGGGTGGGAGTGGTGTCTATTTCCTACTCTTGGATTTGAGTGGGCAACTCAGGTTGTGAACTGAGATTGTTCCCAGGCGCCCACTCCCTTTCTCCCCAGAGACTCTGGAAGGAGCATTTCTGAGCTTTTGTGTCAGCGGTAGGAAGCTCGCAGTCATCACATGGCATGCTGGAGGTTACGCTTCGAATCGCTTATCGAATTTGTGTGCATTCACGTGGACACGGCCTGTGGAGCCATCTGTACAAAACTTCGTTGCCTTGGTGGGGTCTTAGAATGTGTTATCCCAGGCTGGGGAGGGCTTACAGGCTGAAATCTTGGGGTTCGCTTGGGAGCAGAAACAAGCCCAAGGTGGGTGCTGAGAGGGCTGTAGAAAGCGTGGTCTGAGACTGGAGGGAGTTGAGGCTTAGGATTTGGAATGATTTCACAGCTTACAAGGTTTCGGGTTTCTCCAGGGTGGCGTCTTTTGCCTTCTTCATCCCCCTCCCCCATTCCTGAACAGTTCTCTCCTTGTGTACTGCGGGGGAGGGAACGGAAAGGAGGGAAGAGTTACTTTTCCAAATTCCTGACTAGCTGTTAGCCTCCCCTGTGACTCATGTGGGGGAAGGGAGGTTTGAGAGGGAGAAGGGAGCAGTGATTTTCCGGAATGCAGGAAAGTAAGCCAGAGTAAGGTCTGGCTGCCCTTTCGCTTTCGAAGACCCAGCATTTCGCGACCTCCTACTAAATTTTTCTTCCAGGCCGGCCCCCTAATGGGCCTCTGCTAACTTGCAGGCCTCGGGCGGATAACTGCAGATTTAGGAGGCTGGGCCACTAGGGGGAGGAGATGGGGGGAGGGGAGAAGGCCTCAGCAAAGTTGCTGTGTCATTGCCCTTCCTGCTGCAACCACCCGCGCCAGCCCGCATGTACTTTTGGGGCCAAAGCCTGATCCCTGCGTGGGGGAGGGCGATAGTAATAGGGGAAGAGGCTTCCTTCCCGGTGTGCACTTCCCCCCGCAGGGTTGGCCCGACTCTGGTGGTCGAGAAGACGTGAGATTGGCGGCCATTTTAGACGCAGTAACTGAGGTTAGGGCTCAAGAGCTACTGCAAAAGGAGGGGGGTGATGTGGTTGGAGCGCAAGGACCTAGGACCTCAGGAGCCTTGGGGGGGGGCCTCTTATTTTCGTTGGTTACATTATTTTCCTTTCTCAGATAATGCAGTCTTTTCTATCTTGGTATCCAGAGAAGGGGAGATGGAGGGAGAGGGAGACTGCCCGCTAAAGCGCAGGTTGGGGATAGATCTTACACTCTCCCATCAGGAGAGGAGGGGATGGCCGGGGTGGGGGGTTCGTGGTCCCAGAGCTAGCTTGAGAGATTCCTGGCTTTGTATTCTGGGTCTTTACTCATACATAGTCTAATCCTACTCAGGTAACAAGATTGTGGGGAGGACTAAGTGAGTAGGTTGGGGGAGGGGGGCGAGACTGAGCTCCCAAAATGGCTCCTGCCCCTCCTCGGAGGCGGACGGCCCGGGGGGAGGGGAGGAGGGGAGAGAAGGAGGGGGAGGGCTAGTCTGAGCTGCAGCCGCCGCCTCCTCCGCTCGCCCTCCTCCCTGGCGCTGACCGATGGACCAGCCGCTCCGTGGGGAGGACTCCGGACCCTGGTGGGGGGATGGGGGGACCCTGCTGCCCCCGAGGCGGAGGGACTCTAAGAGGGGGGTTCGGGCCTGCTCTCGGGGTGGGGGAGGGCTGGGAGCTTGGGGAAAGGTCTGAGCTCGCCAGGAGGGGAGGGTTTCACCCTGATTCGCCCCTCGCAGGACTTGTTTTTTTCCGCTCTGATCTGACACCGGAATCAAGTTTGGGGAGGAGGTGGGTTTCATTTTATAGAGTATAGAGGTATGTTTGGAGATTTTGCTTCCACTTTAGTAGGACTGCCGGGATTTTGTCGACCAGGCATATACTAATGGGTAACTGAAGGTATGAGCAGGGAGGAATTGCAGAGGTGCTTGGGTGAAAGTTTGGGGAACGTATTTTTAGATTTGGTTGTCTTGTTGGTAAGCCTTTGGGACCTCACTGATTGAGTTTTGCCTTTGTCTTCCGATTATTTGACCTGGGGAAAGACGGGGACGATTTTAAGACTGCGGCAAGCCTGTATTTTTTATTGTGGGTTATGGGAACGTTAGATCCCTCCATGGTTAGGTCCGGGAGCCTTTAGTTCTCTGCCAGAGTAGCAGGCCGCGGCTTCTAAGATGGCGTCTTCTTCCTCATTTCAGATTCTTCACTGCGGCGGCCTCTCTGCCGAGAACAACAACCGGCCAAGCGTCCTGTGGCCACACCCTGGCGGGCCCAGGCTGGCTACGCCCACGCGGCCCCCGTCCAGTCCTGTCGGTGTGGCCAATGGAGGAGCTACGGATGGCACGACCTGCCCCAGCTTGGCAGTCGCCGGTCGCACCGGGCTTGGACGCCTGGGAAGACTTTGTTGGAAGGGGAGGCGGGGAGAGGGTGCTGCACCCATGCCAGCCTCTCTCTTTCCCTGGAGTCGCCGAACCACAGCGCAGCCAATTGGCTCAGAGATGTGGCGGGTTGCCGATTCCCTATGGGTCTATGCGGCACTCTTCTGCCTAGTGACTGACACCTTGGAAATGAAGCTTATGACGTCATCGGTGCAGCCAACCAATAGAAAACGCTCCCGCGGAGAGGTGTTCCTCCCCTTTCGACTTTGCTTCTTCACGCGCGTGAGCGAGCGTGCGCGCGCGGAGGGGGTGGGGGAAATCTCGAGCACGGTGGCGCGCATGAGCGGCGAGGCTCCTCCTCCCTGCCTATATATAAAGGGCTGGCGCGGGGCTCGGCGGCGCCATTTCGCGCTGGAGTGGAGCAGCCTCTAGAACGAGCTGGAGGATTCTGCCTACTGATAGAGAGCTTTCGAGTCGTCGGGGGCCGCCATTGCAATCCACGTCCATCCGTTTGGAAATGGCCTTCGTCTCGGCCTATGACCGGTCCCGGCGGACAGTACAGACCCCATAGAAGCCCCCGACGCTCCCCTTTTTCGGGCCCCGCCCAATCCTCGGAGTCTGTCCACCCCCTCTACTCCGCCCTCAAGAGGATTTCAAAGATGGAGGCGGCGGCTCCCTAAACCACTTTTCGTGTTCATCCGCCTCCATCCGAGATCGAAACGGGACCTCGTCTGCTGCGGGTAATCCCAGCAGGAAGAGGGGATCCTTGCAGATCAACAGCGGGCAGTATTGACGACGGTGTCCGGGATTGGGGGCTGTCCTAGTGTTTGAGGAGTCCGTCCCCCCTCGTTCGCCCGCCTCTGCTGAGGCAGCCGCCATTTTCTCGCTGTCCGTCTCCTGCGGAGCGCGCCAAGCTGCTGGGAGCTCGCGGAGAAGACTGCTTTCGTGCCGGCCGGGCGGGGGGGGTGGTTGTCGCCTGGAGGGCCAAGGGCAACGGCCCTCCACCCCTCCCCGACTTCCCGGGTTATGCTGGACCGGGAGGTAAGGGGAACCGAGGCCACCCGGACTTTCCGCGGCTGAGGGCAGCGCCGGTTCCCCGTGGTCAAGATGCTGCAAAACGTGACTCCCCACAGCAAGTATGTCCCCGCGATCCGCGTGTGGGAAGGAAATGTTGGGGGGCTGTGGCACGGGGATGTGGGGCGTCGGGTTCGGAGGGAGGACAGAACCGACTCGGGCGCGTTCCTTTTCCACGACGCGACTGTTGGCTCTCGGGGGCTCGCGGAGGGGGGTTGGGTGACGGTTTTGGAACGGTGGTAGAGGGCCAGATACTGCGTATGGAGGGAGGACAGGTTGTCAATTTATGCGTTACTTTTCCCGCCGTGGTCTAGTCTTAATCTAGCTGGGCAGAGCGGGTTGGCGGCGGAATGTAATGGGGAAAGACGACATTGAGTGGGGTAGCCGGTCCTGCGGGCGGTGGGTCTCGTGTCTAGCAACGGTTTGTCATAGGGCTTTTAGGGGCTTTCGTGGCCCCATCTAGCACCTTATAGGGTTGCCATGGTGATAGAGCCTCAGACTGGCTACTGAGATTACCACAGTGGGGTAGAGGGATTACTTTTAGCCAGTAGGTTCGTGTGTTCAGACCAGGTCGTTAAATTCTTGCTTGTCTTTCAGTGACCAAATCAGTTTTGTGTTGGGGGTTTGCGTGCGTTTTGTTACGTTTTTGCTCTCTTTGAGAGTTTGATTCTGGGCAGGAGGGTGGAGCTAAGGATTTTTAGTCCTGCTGTACGGATGTAAACAATGAGATCTCCGTGTAGTGTCTCTCGTCTTAGGACTTGGGAAGCGCCTGGTTCTGAGGAGTACCGGAGAGAATATAAGTTTGAACCAGTCTTGGCCATTGATTTCAAGAGTCTGGTGCTGGAGTGGGAGCCGTTAATCTTATTTTTTTGGCGGGGTTAAGGGTGGTCTCTCACTGTTTATTGGAACTTGCTGACCTTGACTGGGGACTGGGCTGGCTTTATTTTTGAGTCCCTGGGAGAAAGACGAATTCGAATGATTTCTGGTGTCTGGCAGCTTGGTTATTCCAGGCTGTGAAGTCAGACAAATGCTCCCTTGTCTGAAAATTTTTTTAAGTTGGTAGGGTTTTCCGTTAGAGTTCTGATTCATTCTCTGCTTTAAATTAAGCAGCAGAGCTTGTGGAGAGGGTGGTGGTGTGTTCTCTTGTGCCCAGATGGATTTTTAGGTGTCTTCATCAGCATTTTATGAAATTTGCTCCCTTCATAAATTATGAAATTTATGAAATTGCTCCCTGTTTTGTTCCCTTCCTCTTTTCGTTGGCTTCCCTCAGGCTCAACCACCATGGCAACCACCTAGCCCCTAGTGAGGAAGAAGCTTTGGGGTTTGAGCTTTTCTGCTCCACCCATTTTAAGTCTCATACTCTAAAGCTGTGGTTCTCAGATATTAAGTTATGCCTTATGCGAAACCATTTTAGGACTTCTTTTTTTTCTTTAAGGGAACTACAGATGATACATTTATCCAGAGTCCAGAAGATGGAATCTGGATAGGTGTAACTAAAAATAGGGAAACAGAAAGGGGCTGGGGGCAAGAACAAAAGGTCCACATATTGTTTGGATACTGGTTGTGGTTGAGATTGACATCCATAAGCTTGGTTATCTCTTATTAAAATCGAAGTCTGGATTTATTAGATATGTAGTATAAGTGGCACTACTGATCTTCATGAAATTACTACATATAATTATGTTTTCCATTTCACAGGCTCCCTGGGGAGGGGAATGCAGGGTTACTGGGGCTGGGCCCAGAGGCAGCAGCGCCAGGGAAGAGGATTCGAAAGCCCTCTCTGTTGTATGAGGGATTTGAGAGCCCCACGATGGCTTCAGTGCCGGCTTTACAACTGACCCCTGCCAACCCACCACCCCCAGAGGTGTCCAATCCCAAAAAGCCAGGACGGGTTACCAACCAGCTGCAATACCTGCACAAGGTGGTGATGAAGGCTCTGTGGAAACATCAGTTTGCATGGCCCTTCAGGCAGCCTGTGGATGCCGTCAAACTGGGTCTGCCGGTGAGTGGGGATATTGGAGTGGGGAGGTATTGGCAATGAAAAAGAATGTGTGTGAGTGGAGGTGGGCTGCTTAGAATAGGTGCTGCGGCCCCTAGGGATTTCCCATCTCTCCCCTATAGGGCAGATAGCCACCAGATTTCTGGATTCTTGGTCCTTTGTGATTATTGATCCAACCGCTTGCTGTCTTGGCATCTCTCATTGTGCCCTCCATGTGTCCTTCCTTAACTTTTGTGCCCTGGCTCCATTTTACAGATTCCCACCCCAGGTTGGGAGAGGACCACGGTGGCCAAAATTCTTAGCTTCTTCCTCTCCCTCATGCCAGCCCATGGATAGCCAGCCCCAGAGGTAATGTCACAGGAGGGGAAGCCTCACAGAGTGGGTGGGAGGTGGGTGGTTAGAGAAAGGTACTAGGGGCCTCCCAACGGGTGTTAAGCCCATTACATTTTTTTTTTGGTCCTTAGTTTAATTGGGGCCGCAGTGTAGGGGACTACATACTGTGATGCAGAGGGGGGTTGTGTATGTGCGTGTGTTGCTGGGGTCGCTAGTTTAGAAAAACTGGCATTTATTTTTTAGCGGCTCTGATCTAGTTTTTTGTTTTGTTTTTTAAAGGATTATCACAAAATTATAAAACAGCCTATGGACATGGGTACTATTAAAAGGAGGCTCGAAAACAACTATTACTGGGCTGCCTCAGAGTGTATGCAGGATTTTAACACCATGTTCACCAATTGTTACATCTACAACAAGGTGAGTTTTTCTGTGTGTGCTCATTAGTAGAGGGAGAGAGACCGTGTCTCTGTTACTGCTTAGATACTCTGTGTTGGTGGGATGTTTGAAGGTGTTCTCAAAGTGGGTAGGATCCAGAAAATCTGAGTTCCAAAGGATACCACTCACAGTGATGTAGCTTCAGAGATCTGGAGTTAGAGGTTATTTAAGTAGAACATTTTAGTATTTGGGGATGGTGGCCCTGTTTCTCAATAGAAACCTCCAGAGAGCTGAGTAGAGCAGAACGTATTCTTCTTGACAGTCTCATTCCTTTTTTTTTTTTTTTTTTTTAAGATTTTATTTATTTATTTGGCAGACCGAGATCACAAGTAGGTAGAGAGGGAGGAAGTAGGCTCCCTGCTGAGCAGAGAGCCCGATAGGGGGCTCGATCCCAGGACCCTGGGATCATGACCTGAGCCGAAGGCAGAGGCTTAACCCACTGAGCCACCCAGGCGCCCCTGACAGTCTCATTCCTTTACTTCTGAACTTTTTCTTTACTGCATTTTGAGGGACAGTTAGGGGAGGACATGGAAATAAGTGGCCCAGTGTAGGCAGTTGTCAGTACTTGACAACAAAGTTGTCTGAGGGGGTGTGGTGATAGTTGGAGCTAGGAATTTGTCTGAGAAAAATGGTTTGTCTGCCTTTAGCTGGCATTTGAATCTTCTTGTTTGTGTTTCCTGTAGCCCACTGATGACATTGTCCTAATGGCACAAACGTTGGAAAAGATCTTCTTACAGAAAGTGGCATCTATGCCACAAGAGGAACAAGAGCTTGTGGTGACCATCCCTAAGAACAGCCACAAGAAGGGGGCCAAATTGGCAGGTAGGAAGAGCAACAGTTGCCCTAATGGAGACAAGATGGGGAAGATAATAGAACTAATCTTTTTCCCCCCCCCTTTCTTCCAGCACTTCAGGGTAGCATCACCAGTGCCCATCAGGTGCCTGCTGTTTCTTCTGTGTCTCACACAGCCCTATATACTCCACCACCTGAGATACCTACCACTGTCCTCAACATTCCCCACCCGTCAGTCATCTCTTCTCCCCTTCTCAAGTCCTTACACTCTGCTGGACCCCAGCTCCTTGCTGTCTCTGCAGCTCCCCCAGCCCAGCCCCTTGCCAAGGTACAGATCTGTGGATTTCTTTTGGGCAGTGGGAAGGGCAAGGTCTCGGATGAATGAGGTGGACCTTAAAAGGCTTGCTTCTTGTTTTTCTCTGCAGAAAAAAGGCGTAAAGCGGAAAGCAGATACTACCACACCTACTCCTACAGCCATCCTGGCTCCTGGTTCCCCAGCTAGCCCCCCTGGGAGTCTTGAGCCCAAGGCAGCACGTCTTCCCCCTATGCGTAGAGAGAGTGGTCGCCCCATCAAGCCCCCACGCAAAGACTTACCTGACTCTCAGCAGCAACACCAGAGCTCCAAGAAAGGAAAGCTGTCAGAACAGTTAAAACATTGCAATGGCATTTTGAAAGAATTGCTCTCTAAGAAGCATGCTGCCTATGCCTGGCCTTTCTATAAACCAGTGGACGCTTCTGCTCTTGGCCTGCATGACTACCATGACATCATTAAGCACCCCATGGACCTCAGCACTGTCAAGGTACCCACTGCATGGGGCAGATGGGATGCTCAGGCAGTGATTGGAACTTTGGGTTTAATAAAACCATCAGTCACTTCTAATGGGCACATGGCAATCTTGATTCTTGGTATTTTTTATAAAATGGTAATGGGATAGAAGGTTAAGTGCTTGATAATTGAGTCTGTATTTCTTGGACTTTATATGGTGAGTTTTGTCTTCAGAGCAACTACTCATGTATGTTTAAGTCCTACTTACTGGGAGCATTGGGTTAGGGGATTAAGGGGTTGGAAGGATAGAGGCCACCCACCCCTATCACTTAGAAATGGTTTTTTTTTCTAGACGTAGATATATCTTCAACCCACCCAAATTCATTTGACTTCAAACTTGAACCCCAGGGCATAGATCTTTAAGGTCATCCCTACTGTGCTCTCAAGAGAGGGCTACTCTTGGCAGTGTCTGGGGTTGGCAGGGAAAGGTGAGTCTCCCTGCCTGTGCAGCTTCTGATGCTGCCTCCTTCTGCAGCGGAAGATGGAGAATCGTGATTACCGGGATGCACAGGAGTTTGCTGCTGATGTGCGGCTTATGTTCTCCAACTGCTATAAGTACAATCCCCCAGACCACGATGTTGTGGCCATGGCACGAAAGCTACAGGTGAGTGTCACAGTTGGAATTTGAAAAACAAGTGGGTCTGGGGTGAGAGATCTTGTCCTTTGCTATACTATCTTATTGTGAGGATCTCCCCCAATGCACGGTTGTAAATAGGAGCTGTGTTGTATCACCAGGTGGCTGGATGTAGTTGGGGCGCTGTTGACCAGCATGGCTCTGAGGGTATCATTCTTCCTAGGATGTATTTGAGTTCCGTTACGCCAAGATGCCAGACGAACCACTGGAACCAGGGCCTTTACCTGTGTCTACTGCCTTGCCACCTGGGTTGGCTAAATCCTCTTCAGAGTCCTCGAGCGAGGAAAGCAGCAGTGAGAGCTCTTCTGAAGAAGAAGAGGAAGACGACGAGGAGGATGAGGAGGAAGAAGAGAGTGAGAGCTCGGACTCTGAGGAAGAAAGGGCTCATAGATTGGCTGAACTACAGGAGCAGGTATTATTTAGTTTATAAAGTCATGCCCTGTCTTTGCCCTAATTTTTTTTTCCCCTTTTATTCTACTTTTATTTTTTTCTTTATACATCTGATTGTTTTGTCTACAGCTCCGGGCAGTACATGAACAACTGGCTGCCCTGTCTCAAGGCCCAATATCCAAGCCAAAGCGGAAGAGAGAAAAAAAAGAGAAAAAGAAGAAACGGAAGGCAGAGAAGCATCGAGGCCGAGCTGGGCTTGATGAAGATGACAAGGGACCTCGAGTACCTCGCCCATCTCAACCCAAGAAGTCCAAGAAAGCAAGTGGTGGTGGGGGTGGCAGTGCTGCTACACTGGGCCCTCCCGGCTTTGGACCTTCTGGAGGAAGCAGCAGCAAGTAAGTTCTCAGAGGTTAGGGAGCAGGGACAAAGGACTGTCACTACACTGTTCAGGGGGAGAGTGGTTTCTCCCACTTGGTGCAGTGTGTTCTCTAAACCAGAGGTCAGCAAATGAGTTCTTAATTGGCTAGGAAACACTGATTTTGAGAGCTGTGGAGCCACTGAAAGTCACTCGCCTTTGGTGGGGTGGTGTGAAAGCAGCTATAGACCTTACTTAAGGAAATGTGGATAGGACTTCTCCAGTAAAACTTCACTTAGCAGAAACCAGTGGCAAGCAAGATTTGTCCTCTAGTTTATCTAGTCTTTCTCTTTGCACTACGAAATTATACACTTTGTTTTGTTTTCCATGCTGGGGTGGGTTAAGAGTGTTTTAGAGAGCAAAAAGATGGACTCATGCCAATATACCAGTGTCTAGTTTTCAAAGCCCCAAATAAATGGTTCAGTATTTAGCACGTGAGAAGGTTTGTATTACTGAGGACGGTTGGTAGTATCTCATTTCCCATTTGCCTTATGGGAAAACTGAAGCATTACTCTGGCGGGAAATTTAGATTAGTGGATTAAACAGTGGAAATGTGTTGGGAGAGGTTAGTGATGCTTCCCTAAGTGACAAAATTTTTTTTGCCTATAGACTGCCCAAAAAGGCCATGAAGACAGCCCCACCTGCCCTGCCTACAGGCTATGATTCAGAGGAGGAGGAAGAAAGCAGACCCATGAGTTACGATGAAAAGCGGCAGTTGAGTTTGGACATCAACAAATTACCTGGGGAGAAACTTGGTCGTGTTGTGCACATAATCCAGGCTAGAGAGCCTTCTTTGCGTGACTCAAACCCAGAAGAGATAGAGATTGATTTTGAAACCCTCAAGCCATCCACACTTAGAGAGCTTGAGCGCTACGTTCTCTCCTGTCTACGAAAGAAACCTCGGAAACCCTATAGTGAGTATGAAAGGATCTTTCCCACATCAGTCCAGCAGTCCTCAAGTAGTTCTGAGGACAGTAGGGTATGTTTGAGGCACTCTTGATTGTCACCCCCAGGGCAGGGGGGACGTGCTTGTTCTCTGATCAAGAAGGGAACTTAGCAACAGTAAGGTGCAATGAAGCTACGTGCTTATGGCAGTCTTAGACTTGGAATGCTTGATTTTCTAGCCATTAAGAAACCCGTGGGAAAGACAAAGGAGGAGCTGGCTTTGGAAAAGAAGCGGGAACTAGAAAAGCGGTTACAAGATGTTAGTGGGCAGCTCAATTCCACCAAAAAGCCCCCCAAGAAAGGTGAGTACCCTGTAAGCTACTACAAATTCACTGCATCTCCCTCTCGACTCTTCTTGACAAATGGAGATGAGATTTATGCAACTTTATAACCTTTAACCTTGTCCTGCAGCAAGTGAGAAAACAGAGTCCTCGTCGGCACAGCAAGTAGCAGTGTCACGTCTCAGCGCTTCCAGCTCCAGCTCAGATTCCAGCTCCTCCTCTTCATCATCCTCTTCTTCAGACACCAGTGATTCAGACTCAGGCTAAGGGGCCAGGCCAGATGGGGCAGGAGGCTCCGCAGGACCGGACCCCTAGACCACCCTGCCCCGCCCCTTCCCCCCCCTTGCTGTGACACTTCCTCATCTCATCCCCTCTCCCCCCCACTGTAGGAGAGCTGGCTCTGCAGGGGGGAGGGGTGCAGGGACATTTGCTGAAGGAGGGACTTAAATGGACAAAATAAGATTACTGAGTTCCCAGCCCCATTGAGAATGACCTCTTGGGCATAGAGCCCCCATTCAAAATGACTGACGTGGGGCAGGGGTACAGGGTGGGAGTGAGCAAAGGCCCTGATACGGGGTTACCTGTGGCCATAGCTGCCCTGTTCACTTGTAAAGGCCCTGTTTTGAGGTTGGTTGGTCTAATTTATTTTAAGCTAGGTAAGGCTGAGGTGTATGGGGCCATGGTACCCTCAGCCTCCATGGGGAGGGAAGAAGGGGGAGCTCTTTTTTTACGTTGACTTTTTTTTTCTACTCTGTTTTCCCTTTTCCTTCTCCATTTGGGGCCCCTGGGGGTTTCAGTCATCACCCCATTTGGTCCCCTGGATTGTCTTTCTTTGTTGATTCTAACTTGTAAATAAAGAAAATATTATTCAAATTCTGAGTTCCCTTAATAACGTTTGCTTTATTAATTTCAAAAGAAACATAGTACAAAATTTTGAGGCTAATAATCCTTAAGTGAGAAAAGGAGAGCTATCTTGTAGTCGGGTTGTCTGAGTTTTTAAACCAGTACACTGTTGCTACGGTGACTAAAAAGTAAGTTCATCTGCTTTGTAAAATGAATCCTTCAAAATAGCCTTTAGGTTCATGGTTTGCTCTGTTTTTGTTTAATTTTAGATTTCTTTAGAGAGCACAAGTAGAGGGACAGAGGAAGAGGCCAAGCATGCAGCCTGACTTGGGCTCGATATCACAACCCTAGGTCACAACCTGAGATGAAACCAAGGGACACCTGAACCAGCCAGGCACCCCTGCTCTGGTTTAGAGAAGTTGTTAAACCCTCTGGCTCATTGATAGTTTAATCAAGCTTAGGACTCGAGACTTAATATAGGTTTAAACCAAATGTGAAAAGGATGAAAGGTAGCTGACCACAGGTATTTTTGGTGTTGTGCATCTGACTTAGAGAAGACTGGTGTGTTTCCTTTTTGTAAACTTTGGCCTCAAATTCCAGATTTACAGAGCTCTGCACAGTTTACTAACAGAACATAATCCAGTAATTTTTGCCAAATTCAGATTACAAAAATGAACGGTCATAAATTTAAGCCCTTGTCTTGCTGAGGGGAGACAGACTGTATGGTTCAGTGAACTGGGGCATGTGGGTTCTGGAATTTGGGACTAGCCACAAAAGTAAAAGACACTTTAGCTTAGTATATCAGACGACTGTATAAAACTTGGTCTTTGAGAAAGTAAGAGCTGGGAATTGTTAATGTAGAGAAAATGGTCTATTCCTCCCTAAATAATGTCGGAAACAGGAAGGTACAGGGTGGAATCTGGTTTGGAAATGGAAGATTTTAGAAGCGAGAATGTGGACTGTAGCAGGGATACTCAACCTTTAACCACATACTAGGGCTCCAGTAAAGCTTTTTTAAAATACTGCACTAAGTTAAGTATTCTGTCTGCTGAATTCTCATTAAATTGGGGCCTGGGCAATAATGTTAAAAAGTTCAGGAGGGGGACGCCTGGGTGGCTCAGTTCGTTAAGTGGCTGCCTTCGGCTCAGGTCATGATCCCAGTGTTCTGGGATCGAGTCCCACATCGGGCTCCTTGCTCGGGAGGGAGCCTGCTTCTCCTGCCTCTGCCTGCCACTCTGCCTGTGCTCCCTCACTCTCTCTCCCTCTCTCTCTGACAAATAAATAAATTAAAAAAAAAAAAAAGTTCAGGAGGTATGGCAATGCACAACCTGGGCTGAGAACCACTTGGAAGGATTTTTGGAAAGCCCTTAGCTTGAGGAAGAGACCTGACTGGGCTTTCGGCCCAACTTAATCCCCTAGAACTCGTGAGTGAATCTTGAGCTTTGAGCTCTGATCTTTTTGAGAAGGGTGATCAAAAAGATAATGGAGGGCACCTGGGTGGCTTAGTCCATTAAGCTTCTGCCTTCAGCTCAGGTCATAATCTTGGGGTACTGGAATCCAGCCCCTCATCAGGCTCCCTGTTCAGTGGTGAGTTGGCTTTGCCTCAGCCACTCCCCTGTGCTTGTTCTCATTCTCAAAGTCATTTAAAAAACTGGAAAACTTGGAAATACTTGTAATAGAATTTGTTGTGGGGGTAGAACAAGAATTCGGTCTAAAAACAATGTTATGATTTTAATCAGATGCATGTTTGTCCAGGATTACATCTCATTTCAAAAAAAGTTTTGAGTTGCAATAGTTGGGGAGGAGGCTAGTTACAGAATCTAGTATAACTATAAACTGAGAAATGATGTAAGAAAAGGCAGAGCAGCTCATCCCCTTGACTGCAGAACAGCATGAGATGGAATGAGTGGCTCCAGACCTGCATTACATCTCCCATCCTGCCACATCAGGCCATTTTCAAGTGTACATGGATTTCCCGAGACTCGGGTTCTTGGTAGAGTCCTTGTTGTTGTCTCTGATCCTTGCTTTAGTTGGGGCCAGTCTTCTCCCTTAGTTGAATTTGCTAGTCCAAGCCCCAGCTTCACTCCATTAGGTGTCAGAATGCTACTTCTGCCTTGGTTGGAATTCCTGTCTTTCACAGTAACTAGTCTCCAGCTGGACTAGCAGGACACAACTGTGGAGTCCTGTGGGTATCCCTCCCATGCTCTTCCCAGCTCTTGAAACCATGGGTTCCACTGCCTCTTTCTAAACGCCATTTGTTGCTCTGATGTCTCCTGTGGGAGCTTTTTTATTCACATTTTACGGAGTTCCCTTGGTTGCCTTTTATTTTTAACAAATTCGGTCAATAGACCTAGACACTGCTGAGCTCTGCTAAGTCAGAGGTGTGGGGGTGAAGTCAGAGCAGGCCCTGCCCTCATGCAGCCTGCTCTGGAATTCCTCATTCTTATGGTACACCATGCTGATGGTCTCCAAGATAAAGGCATGACTTAGTCTTCCCAGACACTTAATCTTTATCGTATGCCGATGTGTGGCTCCTAGTCCCAGACCTTGCCAATCTTGCTCTTGGATTCCCTCAGGACTGTTTTGATTGGAGCTAATCTTTGGATTTTGCCCAAAGTAACCTTGAGAGTGTTTTTCCTGAACAGTGAGAGAGGGACTGTGGTAGAGCTGGGAAGGCTATGTGCAAATGATGGTAGGGAACTGATCTGAGGATCAGTTAGGTAGGGAACTGTCTCCTAGGATCTTACATCTTTGCTGCTTTCCCCTTCCCTGGATCATAAGTAGTTCGAGCTCTGCAAAATCTCACTAGCTGGTCTCCAGCACTGGATGAGACAGCTTGCTGCCCCCATAGTTTATGTGTGTGGTTTGGCCAGGGGGAGGGGGAGGGGGGACACATCAGCTAATCGCAAATTTTAATGAAAATTGTATTTCAAGCCCCACAACATGCAAATATTTTATGAGCTTAGAGGGTCCTTATCAGAGAGATCACATCTCAGATCTGTTCTGACAGATCTCAGAAGGATGAGTAAGTATGTTGGGCTGTATCCAGGGGAAGGGGGAGTGAACATTGCCCACAGGAAAAATAGTGGAGGTAAGTTGCCAGAATGTAGGTGGTGCTGAAGCAGCAAGAATGAAAGGGTGAGTACTTCCAGGTAAGGCCGGAAAGGCAGAACTAGACCATGGAGAGCATTTAGCCACAATAAAGATTTGAATTTTTATCCTAAAGACTTCAATTAGAACTCACATTTATTGAGCACTATGCCAAGCAGTATACTGAGAAGAACTTATTTTGTCTTCATTATAGTCCTGTGAAGTAGGTCTAATCTCCCTTTAACAGATAAAGAAATGAGGCACAGATAGGTTAAGGAACTTGCCCAAAGTTGCAGCACAACTAGTGAGTGGGTGGGATTCGAACCCAGCAATCTGGCTCCAGGAACTACGACCCTAGAATTCCAATATTGTGGGCTGGTGGGGTGCTAGGAGACACATCCTTTGAAAAAATTGCAGTGGGAATCATGTTGGGTTGGTGGGGCATCGGGAAGGGATGAAGAGTGATTTAAAAAGCAGTCTCTTCAAGTGAGGATAGTGGTTTGAAACGAGAGGCAGCAATGTAGGTGAAGAGTAGATAACATTCAAAAACCTTGTAGGAGATAAAATGGATGGGATTATTCTCCACACACCGTGGAAGAGCAGAATTGTAAATACCTCTGTATCTCTTGGAGTCCCAGAGCTTTCCAGTAGTAGTAGAAGTTTGGTAGTTGGTTGACTAAAGGAATGCCACTTGGCTGACCGGGTGAAGAAAACCGGCAGTGCTTCCTGGGGCCGGGGTGGGGGTGGGGGGGGATTGCTTGAGACGGGGCACTTGAGAGCCTCAGAGGGTCTTTGGCGCCACCTGGTGAGCATGTTACCATGACTTCCACCTGTATAGTTCAGGTAGTTCCGTGTGTTCCCTCCCATCTTTTGGCTCTTCTTTCCTTCTTTCTTCCCTACAACTCATTTCTTGAAACATGAGCTTCATTCTTATGACGCGATCACCCTTGACCTCTGAAGCATCCGATGCTCTCTTCAGACAGACCCTCTTAGTTGGCTCCTCAAAAGTCTCCATTTTAGCCTTCCATGAGATGTTGTCTCTCACGTTACCTTCTTTGTCCTCCTTATCCTTATTTGGACAACATCTCTAAGCAATTCTATCCATTCTTCTGGAGGTAGTTCCCACCCATAACCTCTGTCTCTGTCCAGACCTTGCCCCAAATTTCCAAGTCTCTTTTCAACTGCCAAATGGCAATGTCCCGGAGCTCCTAGCACTCAACACATGTCCAAAAACGATCCCATCTTTCCCCACACATGTACCTCAGTGAGTTACCTATTTATGCAACAAGCACTCATACAAAATTCACTAATGTGCCAGACACAAGTGTCTTTGCAGGCAAGTCCTCCCAAGGATGCCAGGAGTTAGGTACCGAGCACCCTTTTATAGATGAGGAAACCAACAGAGCTACCCGGGAACAGTTCTACAATAAATAAGTAGCAGAGCTGGATTATTAACGTACCGCCATTCCCCAAGTCATTGGAGCCAGAGCCTGGTGATCTGCCTAGATTTCTCCCCCTCGCTCTCCCCTTCTTTGTTCACCCCTCCAGGCCTGTTGAGTCTTCCTCCATCACTTCTCTCCCTTCAGTGTTCCCGTCAGGCTGGACTGACACAACTCTCTGCTCACCAGTCTGTCCACAAGCTCATTTCCGTCGTATCCATCCCCCACCCTAGCTGCCAGAGAAATCCTTCAGGAAAGAAATCTGATCGTGTTGCTTTTATTACCCTTCAGACTTAAATTCCTTTCCAAGGTCTCTATCTCACCCTTGTTACCTCTACAAGGTTATATTTCTCATTTGCCCTTGACCTCTGCACTCAACTCAGAACAAAAGAGGGGCCTTCCCAGACTCTCCCATGCTGTTTAGCCCCATCAGGCCTTGGCACATGCTGTCCTCTCTGCCTGGAATACCCCCTTTCCCCCATCAGCAAATCCTGCATAATCTCCAAGAACAATTTATTACCTCCACTATCAAGATCTTTCTGACTGTCCTTCCAATCCCTATGACACATACATATACTTTCCAAAGGACCTCATTGAGCTTCTAACTGTACTAGGCCCTCCCCGTCTAACCACTCCCCTGTCTCCAGACTGTGGCGGCAGTGTCTAGCTTTGAGTTAGTGACCTCTCGGTTGCGGCTCTTCCATTCATGTCTTTGAGGACTCTCCCCATGAACGATTAGACAACTTCAGTTTTTCAGGTCACACTTAAGCACGTCCTCCTTAATTTTGCCCCCTTGTACTTTTATGTCTCATAGCTCCTTCATGAGGTAGGAACTGTGTCTTGTTCTTTATAACCTTAATCAGCCCAGTGTTGGGGAAACAACTTAAATTTAAGCATAAATGATGGTTAAGCTACCTCTTAGTCTTGCATCCTTCCCGGGTACCTCAGCACAGCTCCCACCAGAAGACGCATCAGCTCTGCAGTGGGGCCAGCAGCCAGCTGGGTGCTGAGGTTGGACGGGCACATCCTCAAGGTGTGGTGAATGTAGGGAAACCACCCACCCCTGGCTTGTCCGGGGCTGACGAGTTTTAGCTATAAATATGGGAAATCTCAGGCAAATTGGGATAAGTGGCCACCTCATGAATGGAGACATCACCACTTTGGCCACGCAGGGAGCCAGTAAGAGCTAACATACTCTACGCATTTTTAAATTTTCCAAGCCCCATGCTTATCACGCCACATACCTCATCTCCCGATTCTCACCACATATAATCCTTTATCATTAGATTCCAATATGCCTACCTAATAGAAGAGAAAGCAGAGGCGCACTGAGGCATAGTAACTGGGCCTGAGCCATTGGTTCCAAAGTCCATGTCTTTCCGCTATACTGTGTTGTCTCCGGTCTCCATCAACCACCTTCTCCCCTCATGCCCTGCCCTACCCTCACCGTGCCAGGAGCTCTCCCTTTCTGAGGCACCAGGCCTGTCACTTGCAGTGAGGCCTCACATCAACCTAAGGTGGCCAAGATAAGAGTAGCAAATTGTGCCAGAGGAACTAACAAGCATTTATACACAATACTCCTCATGTGTGTTTGCCAAGCGACGACATGGCTACTCTCATCGGGTAAGCTAACGTTTGATTTGAGGTTGGAGTAGGAAAGGAAGCTATTCTCCAGGGATGAGAATTTTTGCCAGGTGTTGGTTTGAAAGCAGAGTGGTACTAACATACTCTTCCATCAGTTCAACTGTCAGAACTCAGAGCTGCTGCTCTGATTTCCGAGACCATGAGAACGTAATAGGGCTCATTCAATGAATACTTTCTCCTCTTCTGCAGTGCATATGTTGGAACTGGCTTCCCCCTTGAGGCAGGTTGTAGGAACACTGAGAGTTCTTCCAGACATGGTTATTACCTATCCTCCTGCCTAGTCTCTTCTTCTCACCCAGAGTTGCTGCAAAAAGGAGACAGTTTTGGCCATCCCTTTCTTTCTTTCTCTCAAAAAAATGAAAACAAAAACAAAACCAGTTTTTAAGGTTTTCTAAGTTTGCATGTTTGCCTTTAACTCTAACTCCAGGGAAAAGAAAGCTGAAAAGTTACTAAGGAGGGGCCAAGAAGGCCTCCATCCCTCTCAGAGGGAAACTTCATGCTCTTTAATGAGACACAGAATGATGGTTGTTGTCCCAGACCCGTGGTTACTACATTTTGTTCTGTCCCGTTGATTGAAGAGACAACAAGGGCTGCGCAATCCCTCTAACAGCCTTTGGTCTCTCGTGTCGGGTTTCTGGTTCACCCACTGCCTTCCATAAAGAGTTCTCCTTACTTGGCCCCCAGTTTCCTGGGGTCTAGTCGGTGCAGAGATGGCCCCGAACCTCTGCTTAGACTGCCCCTTCCAATTCTGCATCCTTTTCTGGACCTCATTCCAACCACAGTAACCAGACCCACTGATTGGCTGCTCTTGAGCCCATCTCCCGCCCCTCAGCCTGATTCCCCAGTATTCTCCTGCTTTTGCATCACTGCCTTGGGTCTTGCAAATAGACCCTGCAGAGCCCCACAGTGATGTCACCGATGATCTGGCCAGAAGAAAACATTGAGTGCAGAGAGAACACTGAGCGAGCAAGTGAGGGAGCAGCTTGGGGTTGAGAGGCTGGTTTGCAGAGCAGTTCTGTTTCTGGAGAGGCCTACTTCCAAACAAGGGAGAAAATAAAACAGAAAAGAACGTGCTTCTGCAGAGTTGAGAGAAAGCCAGGGAAGGGCAATTGACACTTGCTGAGCTCTTGCTAACCGCCAGGTATTTTGATGGGCTCTTCTCCTAGTGATCTCTTTCAGTCCACGCAACATCTCGATCACACGTACATTATTGTTCTTACTTTTGAAATGGGGAAACTCTAACTTAATGGGCATAAGAGGATCCCATTGGTTAGTGAGACAGGATACGGTTGATTTCAAAGTTTATATTCTTTCTTCTATACTGGAAGTTTTGGATTATATTCTGGATATAAGCAAGAAAAGAATTCACAAGTGAAATTTTAAAAACACCCAGAAAAAAATTCCGATATTGACTCCACCAACCTAAACTAAAGAATAAGGCTGGAGATAACACACACACACACACACACACACACACACACACACTTCTATCTATCATCTGTCATATCCATATCTTTTTAAATGTAGCTTCTTGGGGCGCCTGGGTGGCTCAGTGGGTTAAAGCCTCTGCCTTTGGCTCAGGTCATGATCCCAGGGTCCTAGGATCGAGCCCCGCATCAGAACCTGTTTCCTCCTCTCTCTCTCTCTCTGCCTGCCTCTCTGCCTACTTGTGATCTCTGTCTGTCAAATAAATAAACAAAATCTTAAAAAAAAATAAAAAAAAAATAAATGTAGCTTCTTCCCAAGTTTCCTCCATGCTGTAGAAAATTAATTTTTTCAGCAAGCCCAAGTAATTGAGTGTTAACTACAGAACTACTACAGAACTACTAAAGAAGTGTGAAGACACTTAGAGAAAGTGAAACCACCTTGTTCCACAAGTTTAGGCGAAGGAATTCCCAGTGATAGCTTTGCTGTGTGAAGAACACCCAGGCTGAGTAGAAACTATTCTCTTTGTACTGAGGAATAGCTGAATGGCAACTCTTTATCCCTGCTATCTCTCCTAACCATGCCTCACGCAGGCTTGCCTTACAGACCAGACCCTTGATGAAGGAGGAGGCCTATGGGAACCAGGAGGTAGCTGGTGAAGGACATGTGTGCTGTGACAAGGTAGACCGGTCCATGAAAGGGAAAGTGTAGGCTGGGAAATATCTGGGCTTGTACTGACCAGGTAAGAAGGATAGAGAAAGAATGATAAAAATTATAGACCAGGAATAAAAATTACAGGAACTTTTAAGGATTTTGGAAACTTTGTGCCTTCTCCATTTTTACTATTTTTTTTTAAATTAATCTTGTCTGTTTTCTGATTGGGATTGACAATAATACCTCAAACATGGAGAAAAGTACAAAATTACAAACCATTCTAATATTTTTACAGTTCCATTTATTCTTGGTGTTCCTGACATGACTATAGACAATATTTTAGTAACTTCTGACCACAGAACATGGTTTTGTTTTTTTTTAAAGATTTTATTTATTTATTTGTCAGAGAGAGCGAGCACAGGCAGACAGAGTGGCAGGCAGAGGCAGAGGGAGAAGCAGGCTCCCCGCCAAGCAAGGAGCCCGATGTGGGACTCGATCCCAGGACGCTGGGATCACGACCTGAGCTGAAGGCAGCTGCCCAACCAACTGAGCCACCCAGGCGTCCCAGAACATGGTTTTTAAAGGTCAAAACCTTGATGAAGCAATTGTAGGACTCCCAAGATAAAATGAGACTGTGCTTTGAACCCACGAGTGAAAAAGTTGCTAGGCATTACACCATGTTCATTTCATTTCAGTTAAAATCAAAGAACAAAATTTAAAAAGTTATTTATATTTAAAATTATAAAATATCTATTCCAGAAACGTAATATTCAATAGGTGACACACATTAACTCATGGGTTCAGAAATCCAGTTACCTCTCATTTAATTTTCTATTTCCAAATATGGCATAAGTTAACAAACACACACATACATACGCTTTTTATTGGGAAAATTCTAAAAATACAGAAAAGTTGGAAAAATTACAAAGAATACCTGAGCAACCTAGATTCAACATCTGCCAAGATTTTGCCATATTTGTTTCAATTATGTGTGTTTGTATGGGCATCTGAATCCATTTCAAAATAAATTCCTCATGGCATTTCATCTCTAAATGTCTTAGTGTAAAGATGTCTTGCTATGTAACCACAGTATCCTAATCATACTGAACAAAACTAAAAATAATTTTCTAGTATCATTGATTACACAGTCCATGTTCAAATTTCCCCATTTCTCTCCAAAGTGTCTTTATATTTGTTTTTCCCTGAATGCGTGGCTAAGAATCCCACTAAATCTGACTGCAGTGTTTCCTCTTACCCCCGTCTTTTTTTACATTGTCTTTTTGAAGAGACCAAGTCAGTTGTCTTGCAGAATATTTCACATTTGGAATTTGTATGATCCTTTCTTAATGGTTTTCATTTGACTTATTCCTCTAGCCAATATATTTTCTATAAACTAGAACTTTGAACTAAAGAATTGATTATATTCAGTTGAAAGACTTTTGGCAATAGTTCTTCATAGGTGATGATCCACGTACCCTACTTTTCATCCCTTCAGGAGGCATACGTGATGACTGTCTTGTTATCCATTATTGATGAGGCCACGTTTGATCACTGAGTTGAAATGGTGACAGCCAAATCTCTCTCTTCTGTAGAGATATTTTCTCCCTTTTTTCAATAGCAAAGAACCTTTGGGCATGATACTTGGCCTTGATGGGACCCATCAGTTCCCAATCAACTGTTCTCCTAATGCTTTGTTTTTGTTGTTGTTGTTGGAGAGAGAGAGAGAGAGAGAGAGAGAGTACAAGCAGAGTGGGGAGCAGAGGGAGAGGGGAAGAGAGAATCTTAAGGAGTCTCTACACTCAGCATAAGCCAGACACAGGACTCCAGCTCTCTACCCTGAGATCATGACCTTACCTGAAATCAAGAGTCAGACGCTTAACTGGCTGAACCACTCAGGCCTCCTCTCCTGATGGAGGCATCAGTGATGCCTCCCCTGAATCAATGATCATATTAGAGTCACAAAACACCGATTTTCTAATTCTCTTATTTCTTCTACATTTATTGGCTGGCAGTCATGTAAAAGGGGGAATTTTTCTTATCAATGGAACCATAGTTTCTTCTGAAAAGTCACGATATATTCTTGTTTTCTTTAAGTATCAATTTTCCATGTCAGGAATTAGAATATCACCCCCAATGGTGGTAGAAAAGTTTTGTTGTTGTTGCTGCTTGTTTGTTTTATCTCTGTCTGGTTATTATTAGGGACTCATGGGGTATATATATATATATATATATATATATATATATATATATATTCAACATGTTTAAGTTGATTATAGTCATTTTTTGATGCTCAAGTTGCCCAATTTGGCCAATGGGAACCCCTTCAAGCTAGCTGCTATTTTCTTTTGGCATGCCCCTATTAGCCTTAAAACACTTCCTTATTTATGGAAATAAGTTTGCTTTTTATTTTCCCTAACCCAGACCTGAAATCAGTCACTTCTCTAAAAAGTTTCATTTCCTTTTATTGGGTATTTAGAAACTACTATCTGTGTCCTTGGGAAGCTCCTTGCTATCAGGTACCATTGCTTTCAGGTTCTTTCAGCCACTGGAATTGGAGATAAATATATTTATAAGTCATTAATTAGAATTGACTTTTTTTTTGAGAGAGAGAAAATGCACATGCATGAGCAGGAGGAGGGGCAGAAGGAGATGGAGAAGCAGGCTCCCCACTGAGCAGGGTGCCCAACTTGGGGCTTGATCCTAGGACCCTGGATCATGACCTGAGCCGAAGGCAGATGCCCAACCAATTGAGCCACCCAGGAACCCCGAAAATTCATTTCTAATTAAAATTTAATATTAATGTATTATTTTTTAGACTTTTTAAAAAAGATTTTATTTACTTGAGAGAGAGAGCACAGAGGAAGAGGGAGAAGCAGACTTCCTGTGGAGCAGAGAGACCAATGCAGGGCTTGATCCCAGGACCCTAAGATCATGACCTGAGCTGAAGGCAGACTTTTAACCAACTGAGCCACTCAGGCACCCTAATGTTATGGTTTCAATTCAGCTACATTTTTCTTTCTTTTTGTACATTAAAAGTCTTGGCTCCTAAAAAAAAGAAATCTTTGTTCCAAATTACATCAGTAATTACTGATTTGTTTTATCCCATAATATACATAACATAGTTTCAAAATAATAATACAATATTACTATTAACAATGAAACTACTGAATGACATTTAAGGTTTTTGGTAGTTCCTTCTGTCCTTAGAATATATTCCACTAAGAACACACAGTACTGTCTTCTAATATTAGTTAAATTTTCCTCTCTGTGTGGTTTAGTTGTTTCTGTTTGTTTTAAATTTTAGGGTTTTTTTTGGTTATTTTTATAAAAATTGTAAAGCATTTATGTGTTTCAAAAGTTAACATTCGGGGCGCCAGGGTGGCTCAGGGGGTTAAGCCTCTGCCTTCAGCTCAAGTCATGATCCCAGGGTCCTGAGATCGAGCCCTGCATCGGGCTCTCTGCTCAGCAGGGAGCCTGCTTCCCCCTCTCTCTCTGCCTGCCCCTCTGCCTACTTGTGATCTCTCTCTATCAAATAAATAAATAAAAATCTTTAAAAAAAAGTTAACATTCATTTTTATTCCTGTGTTCTCAAACCCATTCCTGCACGTTTATTCTCCACCCCATTTTTATGAATTTCTGGTTGATCCTTCCAGTATAGCTTTTCGCAAATATATATTTCCCCTCTTTCTTACTCCAAAGGTAACACATAGTATATGTAATTTCTTTGTACCTTGCATTCTCCATGACTCCCTTGAGATTCCTCTACACCCGCAAAGAGATCTTCCTCATTCTGCCAACAGCTTCAGAGTAATTGTGTGAAAGTACCATAGCTTTTGCAACCATTCCACTCTTACTAGATACGTTAGCAATCTCTTGCTATTACAAAAAAAAAAAAGAAATATTAGTCTTAAAAGACAGATGACTACATAATAAAGACTACATGTTTGACATTTCCTTATATGTATTAAAGTTTATTTTTATTTTTTAAGGATTATTTATTTATTTATTTATTTTGAGAGAGGAAGCACACAAGCAGGGGGAGCGGCAGGTAGAGGGAGAGGGAGAAAGAGACTGCTGCTGAGCAGGGAGCCTGATGCGGGGCTCGATTCTGGGACCCTGGGATCATGACCTGGGCCAAAGGCAGATGCATAACCAACTGAGACATCCAGGCGCCCCTATTTCTTTATTTTATTTTATTTTATTTTTAATTTTTATTTTTTATAAACATATTTTTATCCCCAGGGGTACATGTCTGTGAATCGCCAGGTTTACACACTTCACACCTATTTCTTTATTTTAGAGAGAGAGAGTGTGAACACAGAAGCTGAGTAAGGGGCAGAAGGAGAGGGAGAGAGAGAATCCTCAAGCAAACACTCCACTGAGCATGGAGACTGACTTGGGGCCCAATCCCAGGAACCTATGATCATGACCCGAGCCAAAACGAAGAGTCAACTGCCTAGCTGACTAAGACACCCATGCCCTCCTAAAGTATATTTTAGAAGAAAAATATTACTTGCATTTATTTATTTTTAATTCCATTATTAGCATTATTTGGAATTCCAACTTGAGTTTCATGGAACAGTTTAAGAAATGCCAGGTGAGGATGTGGAGAAAGGGGAACCCTCCTACACTGTTGGTGGAAATGCAAGCTGGTGCAGCCACTCTGGAAAACAGCATGGAGGTTCCTCAAAAAGTTGAAAATAGAACTACGCTATGACCCAGCAATCGCACTAGTGGGTATTTACCGTAAAGATACAAACGTAGTGATCCGAAGGGGCACGTGCACCCGAATGTTTATAGCAGCAATGTCTACAATCGCCAAACTATGGAAAGAACCTAGATGTCCATCAACAGATGAATGGATAAAGAAGATGTGAGATATAGATATAGATATATAATGGAATATTATGTAGCCATCAAAAGAAATGAAATCTTGCCATTTGTGATGAAGTGGATGGAACTAAATGGTATTAGGCTGAGCGAAATAAGTCAATCAGAGAGGGACAATTGTCATATGATCTCTCTGATATGAGGAATTTAGGAGGCAGGGCGGGGGATTTTGGGGGGTGGGGAAGGAAAAAACGAAACAAGATGGGATCAGGAGGGAGACAAACCATAAGGCTCTTAATATCAAGAAACAAACTAAGGGTTACTGGGTGGGGGGGTAGGAGATGGTGGCTGAGTGATGGACATTGGGGAGGGTATGTGCTATGGTGAGTGCTGTGAAGTGTGTAAGCCTGATGATTCACAGACCTGTACCCCTGGGGCTAATAATACATTATATGCTAATTTAAAAAAAAAGAAAGAAAAAAATTCCAGGTGGACTTCATGCTGAGTGTGCAGACTAATGGATTTGACAAATGTAAGGTGTTCAAACTAGTTCTTGGTACATTGGCAGTGCCCAATAAATGAAAGATAATAATCATAATAAAAGTAACAATGTTAATAAAAGCAGAAAAAATTTAATTACAGGGTAGCTTCCATTGGCTCCTGAGTAGTGATGGTACAGGAGAAGGAATTTGGGCTCCAGCGTCACACAGACCTTCCCAACCACCTTCTAGATGTCTGATGTTGGGGCAAGTTGTATAATTCCAACCCTAGTTTCCTCCTCTGTAAAATGGGTGCAATTATTCTAACCTTGCAAGTTGATTATAAGAAAGGAATAATACATGGTGGCAGAATGCTGCTTTTCTTTTCTTTTTTTCTTCCTCTTACTTAGGTCTGTGATATAAGGCAATGGCAAGTGTCACCTCCAAGACCTTCCGTCTTCCAGCTCTGAATTTCCCAAAGCCCGAAGCACGCTTGCCATTACGGCAGGTGTCCCAGACATTATGCTAGGGAGAGAGAAAGGGAGGACTGTCTTTGAGAGGCAGTAAGGCAAAGCAGAGAAGGGAGATTCTCCCAAACTGTGGAAGGCATTATGGTTGGCGGGTTCCTAAGAGAGCCCTGTTCCCTTGCAGCACCCAAAGCAGGTAGGGAAGCCTCTGGGGAAAAGGAAGGGTGTCCATGTAGTGCATTTGTGCAGTCCTCCCAAGCACTGGGGCTCATCCTCACCAAAAATTCCCCTGTCTGCCTGATGCAGAACAGCAAAGCTGCCACCCCAAAAGGACTACACAGGTTAAGACCCAGGCATCCTAGAGGTAGCCAGTCTGGACAGACATAGGAAGAAAGAAGGGGCTTATCTAATGCCCTAGCACTATGTCAGTGCCTTTGAAAAACCAAGAAAGAGGGAAACTCGAATCATGACTGAGGTTGAATTTACCACCAGTTTCTGTGGAGGAGAGGTTTGGTTTTGAGTCCAATTTAAAACTTTTTTTTTTTTAATTTACTACTTCTTCCATTTTCTGCATTATTTTCTAGTTTTTGTGGACCAAGATTCAAATCTACTATATATGAAAAGCATTTACCACGAGTTATATTATATTCAGTAAATGGTAGCAGTGTTTATTTCTTTTCTCTTCTTTTCTTTTCTTTTCTTTTCTTTTCTTTTCTTTTCTCTTTTTGGTAGCAGTGTTTTTAAAACCAGCTGCAGAACAGCGAGAACAGGCCAAATAAAATGGAATTCAGTAGAATTCTACAGATGTTTGGGGCATCTGGGTGGCTCAGTCGGTTTAGCGTCTGCCTTCAGCTCAGGTCATGATCCCAGGGTCCTGGGATGGAGCCCTGCACCAGGCTCCCTGCTCAGCAGAGAGTTTGCTTCTCTCTCTCTGCCTGCTGCTCCCCCTGCTTGTGCTTTCTCTCTCTCTAATAAAGAAATAAAATCTTAAAAAAAAAAAAAAAAGAATTCCACAGATGTTTTAATGCCTAGTATGTTCCAGATAATAGGACAGGTGTTGGAAAGATGAGACAAAGCCTTGCCTTGTGGTAGAGAAGCAACAAAGGAAGACACACACACACACACACACACACACCCATGCACACACACACACAGAGCTAACTCTGACATATGGCAGAATGTCGTAGGTCCTAGTGAGAGAATGGGCAAAATATTGTGGCCTGGGATTAGGAAGGCTTCTCAGAGGTGGCATTTAATTTGGACTCAGGGGAGGACAGGTAAAATTTTGACTTGTTGTCAGAGAAATGCAGGTCCAGCACAGAGAATAGTGGTAAAGACAGGGAAGTGTAAACATATCTTGAGAGTTTTGTGTGACTTAGCATTGACTGTTTTCAGGAGAGCTACTAGAAATAAGGTTAAATGTAGGTTAAGGTAAAAATGTAGATGGGGGACAATTTGAGAAGGATCTTCTTCACCCTGCTGATAATAGAGCACACATAGGAATTTAACCCACTGAGCCACCCAGGCACCCACACATAGGAATTTAAAGCTGGAGGAAGAAAATATTCTAAAAGCTTCAGGAGAAAAAACAACAGATCACACACAAATTTTGGGACTCCGAATATCTTTTGGCTTCTCAATAAAACACTAGAAGCTAAAAGGGGAAATGACCTCAAAATTCTGATAGAAATTATTTTGAATCTTGAATTGTATGCCCAACTGCTCTCATTCAAGTGTAAGAGTAGAAAAAATACATTTTCTCAAATGAAAAGCATAAAAATTTGCCTCGTATGCACTCTTTCTTAGGAAGCTAAAAGAGAATGTGTCTCCCTAAAATAAGGCATTAGACCACAAAAGGGTAATTACTGGATTTAAGAAACAGAAGCTGCCACACAGAGGACAGGTAAATCCTGACAAGGACTGTGAGGGGTGATCCCAGGATGACAGCTGTGTCGCTGAGGGCAGTGAGTGAAGAAGACAGAAGGTGGTGGGAGAGTTTTATGACAATAAAATGGGCTGATTGTACTGTAAGGGAATTTGTGCTTCAGTAATAAGCACAAACAAAGCCAAGCAACGAGAAAACAGGACCATTATTCACTCCAGGGAAAACAAAAGTCGTCTAGGGAAGGAAGAGCGTGGCTCACTCTATCGTTTGGCTCTGAATGGCTTTCACGTGGTCAAGATAATATAAACACTGAACATCCACGAGCCAGAGCGACAATAAAACTGTCTTAAAGGCTACGGTCACGGGAAGAGGGCATGCATGTAACATGAGGATGAAAATCCTCATCTTCCATGGTGGGAGGTAAAGAGAGAAAGCCTAAAGCTGAAAAGTCAAGATGGAGCAACACAAACACATTATTTCGAGACAGGAGCTAATATCAAAAGAATTGGTTCAAAACAGTCGAAAGTTAGCACCTCTGTGGGAAGTGTCAGGACATGATAGGAGAGGCCTCCGGAGACTGGATGTTTTGGGGAAATCTCATAGAACTATTTAACTGTTTGTTTGTTTTAAGATTATTTATTTACTTGACAGACAGAGATCACAAGTAGGCAGAGAAGCAGGCAGAGAGAGAGAGAGAGGGGGAAGCAGGCTCCCTGCTGAGCAGAGAGCCCGATGTGGGGCTCAATCCCAGGACCCTGGGATCATGACCTGAGCCGAAGGCAGAGGCTTTAACCCACTGAGCCACCCAGGCGCCCCTATTTAACTGTTTAAACTATGTGCGTCATTAACCGGCCAGGCGCCTCCGCGCAGCTGGTCGACCCCAACTCCGGGGGAGCAGGTGGGCAGCGGCCCTGGCCAGGGACCCTCCAGCGGACCCAGCGGGACAGCAGCGGCTCTAAAGCCGGCACAGGCACATGGAGGCAAGCCAGAGGAGTTAGTATGAAGCACCCAAGCAGACAGCGCCAAATAGCCAGCGGTAGGCGGTTCACGTTTAGGAGTGGGGCCGCATTTCCTTCTCCCACCGTGGCTGACTTGGCAGAAATCGGTCGAATTCAGTATAAAACGGAATACAGTGAACGTATTAATCAGTAAACGAGGGTCCCAGAAAAATTAAAGGTAGCGCCACCAAATGCTGGCCTGGAACAAGGATTCCGAGGGGTCCCACACGCTAGTGTCATCAGGCGGGTTCCAGAGAGAGCCGGGCCGTTGTAGCAGGAAATAACGAAGACACTCCACGTCCAAGACCTGAGTCCATCAACTCCCTTTAAACCTCTGGCACCAGGGCGCCTGGGTGGCTCAGTCGGTTGAGCGGCTGCCATCCGCTCAGTTCATGATCCTGGGATGGAGCCTGCATGGGACTCCCTGCTGGATGAGGATTCTGCTTCTCCCTCTCCCTCTGACCCTCCTCCAGCCTGTGCTCTCTCTCTCGCTCTCTCTCTCAACGAAATAGTAAAATCTTTAAAGAAAAAAAAAAAGCTCTCTGGCACCAAAAACACCACCTTATATACCGACCAAGTGAAAGACCACTAGATTTTCAGGATTTAGAAAGACCTCCCCCAACCCATTTAAAATGAAGAAATTTGTGCAGTTGGCAGCCCAAAAAGAGAGCGTTCTGTGACTGAGAAAATGCTCTTCTCCAAAATGGACCGCTGGTCAGGGCTGACTCCCTGTATGGCCTGTCGCAGAGAGATACAGCCATTGTGGGAACCTCAGAGGACGGGATGCTTGGACATGCAGCTTCGTGAAGACAACGGATGATCAAACTAACTAGACCTCTACAGCTTCTAGAAGAGGAGAACAAAGAACAAGTTCCATGACCGTCGGGGTCGGGCTGCCTACCACTGGCTCTGGTTTCACCACCAGAGGTAACCTCGGCTCTCAGAAACACGGTCCCAACAGCTGGAGATAGGAAGAATGTGCGAGAAATAAATAAATAAATAAACAAACTAGGGGTATGACATGACTTTGTTAAAAATTAAAATTATTCCATATCATCTGAGGAAAATGAAAGCATTCATTCAAAAAGATATGTGCACCCCCATGTTCACTGAGCGCTGTTGATAATAGCAAAGATAGGGGAATCACCTGAGCGTCTGTTGATGGGTGAATGGAGGGAGAAACTGTGGTACATATGAAATGGAATATTACTTAGCTGTAAAAAAAAAGATTGAAATCTTGCCATTTGCAACACTGCAGACGGATCTCTGGGGTATTATGCGAAGTGACATAAGTCAGAGAAAGAGGAATACCATACAACTTCATTTATACTGGAATCTAAAAAAAAACCAACCATACACATTCATAAATACAGGGGACAGATTGGAGGTTGTCGGGAGGAGGTGAGTAGGGGAGAAATGAGTGAAGGGGGTCAAAAGGGAAAAAGAAAGAAAAAGAATAGTAAGCAGATGAACAAAACTGCAGCCCTATGAAAGGGAAGGAACAAAGTTCTGGGTAAAGCAGCATTACTAAACTCTCCTTCTGTGAGCTCTGTCTGACTCAGAACAGGAGTCTGTTCTGCTCTTGGGATAATCGTGCTTCTTTCTTAATCACTCATTCCTCAGAGCTCTGCCTGTCGCTCTTCATTAATAATATCATGGTTTCCCTGTCACCTCCTAAAGTAGGACTCCAGCCCTCTCCTTCAGGCACTCTCTACCAGATCTCTCATTCTGTTTAATTTTCCTAACAGGACTCCTCACAAAGTGCAGGCCTCATATTTCTCATTAAACATGACTTTTTAAAAAGTTTTTATCGATTTATTTGACACAGAGAGATCACAGGCAGAGAGGCAGGCAGAGAGTGGTGGGGGGAAGCAGGCTCCCTGCTGAGCAGACAGCCCCATGCGGGGCTCGATCCCAGGACCACAGGATCATGACCTGAGCGAAAGGCAGAGGCTTAACCCACTGAGCTACCCAGGCGCCCCTAAATATGCTTTTTGTGGGTGGTTTGTATGTTTACCTCACTAAGGATAACCTTTTGGAGGTAGAGGCTATGTCTGGCCTTTTCACTCCAGCCCCAACCCCCCGTCAATAGCATTTACAAGAGGTGCTCACTGAGTATCTGATTGGACAGACTGATGCATAAATGAGTCAAAGGAGTAGCAAGCCACTTGACTACAATGGACCTGTTTCATTAAACATAAATTAGACCTTTGAGTATTTTCTCAAGCTTTCTTTGGGACACTACATGGACATTCTTAATATTAGGAAGTCAAAATGCATTCAGCTCTTAGTTTTCTGAAAATTCTGGATGTCCATATCTGCTCTGCTTCCTCCTGGTTCATGCAGTGGGTCATTCATTGATCTGCATTAAACCTGTTAAAACACGAAGGGCATGGCCTTTGGAGTCAGACTTGAATTCTATTCCCTGCTTTGGCACTCACAGTCATGCTGCTTTGAACAAGTAACTGAATTTGTTCAAGCCTCAGTTTCCTCTTATTTAAAAATGGGATGATATTAGTATCTACCAAATGAGATTACTTGGGGTTAGAAGATGCAATGTATGTGTACTCTATGATACACAGCATGAACAGGGTGTCGTGTGGGGAGAAAGAAAGAGAAAGAAAGGATCAGCAAAAGGGATTTGGAGACCGCCCTTGCAGAATACTCTTTCAGAGAGAATGACTGGGAGGAACTTGCAGGGGTGGGGATCCTGGGTTATAGGACAAAGAGGAGAGTTGATGTTCTTGATATATGAGAGATATGATATGTTCATCATTTGTAGAGGGAACCCTGCAAAGAGGGAGAGTTTAGAAAGAGATCAGATCAAGGATATGGCATTCTTCACAGAACTAGAACAAACAGTCCTAAAATTTGTAAGGAACCACAAATGACCCCTAATAGGAAAAGTATTGCTGAAAAAGAAAACAAAACTGGAGGCATCACGATTCCAGACTTCAAGCTGTATTACAAAGCTGTAATCATCAGGATGCCTGGGTGTCCTAATGTCCGGTCATTAAGCGTCTGCCTTGGGCTCAGGTCATGATCCCAGGGTCCTGGGATTGAGACTCCCCCCCCACCATCCGCATCGGGCTCCCTGCCCTGCTCAGCGGGAGGCCTGCTTCTCCCTCTCCCACTCTTCCTGCTTGTGTTCCCTCTCTCGCTATGTCTCTCTCTGTCAAATAAATAAATAAAATCTTTTTTTAAAAGCTGTAATCATTAAGACAGTATGGTACTAGCACAAAAACAGACACATAGATCAATGGAACAGAATAGAGACCCCAGAAACGGACCTTCAACTCTATGGTCAACTAATTTTCAACAAAGCAGGAAAGAAAATCCAATGGAAAAAATACAGTCTCTTCAACAAATGGTGTTGGAAAAAGTGGACAGCAACATGTGGAAGAGTGAAACTGGGCCACTTTTCTTACACCATACACAAAATAGACTCAAAATGGATGAAAGACCTACATGTGAGACAGGAAACCATCAAAATCCTAGAGGAGAACACAGGCAGCAACAACTTCTTTGACCTCAGCCACAGCAACTTATTAGACAAGTCACAGGAGGCAAGGGAAACAAAAGCAAAAATGAACTAATAGAACTTCATCAAGATAAAAAGCTTCTGCACAGCAAAGGAAACAATCAACAAAACTGAAAGACAACGCTCAAAATGGGAGAAGATATTTGCAAATGACATATCTGATAAAGGGCTAGTATCCAAAATCTATAAAGAATTTACCAAACTCAACACCCAAAAAATAAATAATCCAGTTAAGAAATGGACAGAAGACATGAATAGACACTTTTCCAAAGAAGACATCCAGATGACTAACAGACACATGAAGATACTCAACATCACTGAACATCAGGGAAATACAAATCAAAACCATGATGAGATACCACCTCACACCTGTCATAATGGCTAAAATTAACAACATAAGGTGGACACTTAACAAGCTGAGCCACCCAGGTGCCCCCATAAGTGACTCTTAATGATAGGGAACAAACTGAGGGTTGATGGAGGGAGGTATGTCGGGGATGGGCTAGATGGGTGATGGGTATTAAGGAGGGCACTTATGATGAAACTGGGTGTCATATGTAAATGACGAATCACTGAATTCTACTCCAGAAACCAATATGGCATTGTATGTTAACTAACGAAATTAAAATAAAATTTTAAAAAGAAAAAAAATATATGAGAACAATTTTTTTAATGGAAGACTGTTTACTTGAAACTAGAAGAAAATGTGATTTTAAGGCAAATACATAAACCTAAAAGATTTGGAATTGTTTCTAGAAGTTTCAGTGACTTCTGTGTAATATATGCACAGTGAAAAAAATGCACTTCTGATCAAAGGAAACACTTTTAATAACCTTATTAAACACAGGACAGAGATCAGAGAAGCATTTTTTCCAAGGATGATCAAGTTAACCTTTAAGCAAAAGATCAGCAGAGATCAGGGCATGTTGAGGACAAACGTATCTTTAGGTATCTTCTGAGAACCAACCCATTCTTCTTTCTCTGAGCATGATCTAACCCCTCTCCTCAGAGGAGTTTGTACTATGGATCTTGTGCCTCTGGTCATGGTATATCGGACTGGGATGGACACCTGCCCCAAGTTTGGGCATTCATTTGTTTTTCCAAGAATTTAAAATTGTGACTGGGAGATAGTGTCGATGGGTGGGTAGAGCTGAGATGATGTACAAACTTAATAGCTGCAGGTGGATATGTTGCTGAAAAGGATAGTCCTCAGAGCCAGAATAATATGGCTAATGCAGCTAACATGCAGAGGGACAACACAGGCCATGTAGCCCAGAGAGAGAGCAAGAAAAGCTGCTCTAGATTCTGCTGGCTTTTCAGTTCTGAATTCTGTTCCCTGCAAAGCTTGGCTAAAACCTATCCCTGGGTTCAGGACACCACTCCTGTGTCTTTATTGTAAATATCCTCTCCTTATATCTGTGATTGTTTTAAGAGGGTTTTGTTACTGGCAAGAAAAAGCCTTGAGTAGGATGATTTCCCCCACTTCCATCAGGGTTTCTTCTGGCCATTCTTTGAACTTATTCTCTTTTGGGAAATCCAGTGTCTTCATGATCTCTTGCTTTCTTTCTTCTCTAGGACCAAATGCTCACAATGTCAAACCCCATCTTGTCCCTGCTTACTTGTATCTTCCCCTATGCCTGAAAAGACCGGTTCTTCAAAAAGCTTTCCTGGACAAATCTGACCTTAGGGATTCCCCCTCTTCCAATAGCATCAGGGTACGTCAGTGGGTCCCAGTTATCAGACCACAGTCTAAGTCCAGGATGGCTGCATCAGCATCATCTAGAGCTTGTTAAAAATTGCAAACTGCTACCACTCTCCCCAACCCCCAAGATTCTAATTCGGTAGATCTGGGTGAAGTCTACACTTTTTAAGAGGCTCCCCAGTGATTCTCATGTACATTTCATTTTTGAAAACTGCTAAGAGATATCCACCTGAACTCTCTCTAAACATGTGACCAAGTCTTTTACTGCTATGATTGACCCCAGGTTAAGGAAGTAACCATCGTATCCAAGCCTTGGACCTCTCTTTGTCATGCCTGGGACTCTAGGGATTGCACAAAAAGGAGATGACATTGTAGATCATGGCCGTTTACCTATGGCCTCTTCAGTATGGCATTAACATAGACAAGAGTACAATTCTTGTGAACCTTTCCTCTCCTGAAAACTCCTTTGGGGGCAAATCTAAATTCAGAAGGTAAATTTCATGAAGTCTTTGTGAAATGTCCCGTTCACAACTAACACACAATGAATTATTCAAGTGGAACAAGACAAAGCTGAACTGGCCTGAGGATGGCTGCCAGTCCCCAGTATGAAATAGTCCTGTTTGATGGTCATCACCTGAAAATCCCCCTTCTAGGTTCCTAGAATCCCTCACACCCTGGGAGAATTGGCCAAGACCTGGCAGGAAGGATACAGTACAAACACCATTAAAAAATTTACTGCTGCTAGCCAGAGCTTTGGGTAGAGCAAGAAAAGTTTGTGTGCGTGCGTGCGTGCGTGTGTGTGCGCGTGCATGCGCGCGCGTGTGTGTGTGCGCGTGCATGCGCATGCTCTGGGGGTGGGAAGGGGAGCTAGTTGCTGCCCCACAAATCCTGTGATGAGTACCAGGTCTAAAAGAGGAGACCCATGGCACAGGGTTTGATCCCATCCAAAGTCAGCGCCATAGGGATATACTTAGTAGGCAGAAGCACTGAGTATGCAAGGGCTGTCAGAAATTTGCAAGGAATCCATAGAGCATCTCCCACAATCTTTCGTTCTCAGAAGGTTCATTACCTAAAGTGGTAAAAAGCATATGAACAAGGTTGTTCGAGCTCACAATGCTGGGATCCTATCTCTGATCGCCCACCTTCCCAAAACCTCACCCCCTCATCACCTCTGCTCTTCTATTCTCTCTGTTACTTGTCTATGTTACCCTTCCCTGACCCCAGTGCTCCCCAAGGAATGATCCTCCACCCCATCCTGTTCAGAGCCGCCCACTCTCCTGCCCCCAGTACCCCGGGGCCTCTGTACCTGTGGGCTCTGGACAAGCACATGCCTCTGATGATGAGGAGGGTGCCCACGAGGAAGCCCAGCAGGCCGAGAGCCAGGCCGAGGGCGCAGATCAGAGTCTCGGTGGTGTCTGGCACTGGGATAGGCACCTGGGGCTCTTGGGGGAGAAAGGAAGGGTCGGTGAAAGGATTCCAGAGTAAAGGAAATATGGGTCTGTGGAGAGCGAGCTGGGGAAGGGCTCCTACCCCAGTGTTTCAGAAGTGGTTCATCCAGGCCCCAGTGCTCCACCTTGCAGTCATACATGTCATCTGCAGAGGGCACGAAGGTCAGGTAGCAGAACTTGCGGAACAGATGGTCAGGTTGGGAATAGAAGCTGGTCTGGGCCACCCCCTCGCTGATTATTTGACCGTTGCGCAGCCAGGTGATATTGATCACAGGAGGGAAGATGTTGTCCACCATGCAGATGAGGACGTTGGGCTGCCCCAGCTCCACTCGGAACCTGGGGAGTACTGTCACCCTCGGAGGCACTAGGAAGAATGAGGTCCTGAATCCCAAAGGCTCATCCCTGCAGCTGCGCCTGATTAGGACTGGGATTGAGGGACGTTTCCTCCTATTTAGGCATTTGCAAGCAGGGAATGCTCTGGGACGTAACAGCCAGGGTGGGGGTGGGGGTGGGGG
>PISX010002487.1:0-28864 GCA_004024625.1 Mellivora capensis | reverse complement strand
TGAGGTGGGAAGAAGCTTCTCTGGACCTCCCCTGCCTAACACAGGGGAGGGGACGGAGCGAGGAGAAGAAAGGCAGATACCGTTGGTGGCTCTGGTGCGGTTGGAGCGTTCCACCAAGACATCCAGATGGGCTTTGATCACCTCGATGCTGGCCAGCCCATTCTGTGGGTCAAAGTGGGCCAAGTTGCCAAACTCAGGCAAACGCCACACAGCCTCCTTCTTCTTCAGCTCCACAGAGAACAGCTGTTCCCCATCAAATTCATGGGCAAACTGACCCGAGGCACCATAGGACTGGTAGAAGGCTGGTCCATAGGAGCCCATGTGATCAGCTGAATCCCGTGAGTTCAGGGTCAGAGACAGAAAAGAAAACGTATCAATCTCATTGAGAGCATGCGATATGTTGAATCTCTGAGCCTATGCCCCAGGCTGGGTTCTTTGTGGGGACAAAGTTGACTTGTTGAGCTGGTTCTTGGACAGTGGAAAGGTTGCTGGGCTCTCCCCTTCTGGGAGAGGACAGAGGAAAACAGGCCCAGGCCCAACACAATGACAGGAACAGAGACATGAGTGCGGTGTGGCATACCAGGTCGGGAAGAAGAGAGGCTGCCTGGAATCATGCTTGGGATCCCCAAAGTTGAATGCTAGCCATGGTCGTAAGCTCTAGTTGTGCTATGAGGTCCTGTGTGTGAGATGAGCGGTATGAGGGGGGTGGGATGAGGGAAGATGATTAAGGATGGGAGCATAATGGAGCCTGGGGCACAGAGACACAGTGTGGGTAGGCATGAGGGGAGAAGAGGTGATGGCTGACAGAAGAAAGAATCAAGATCTGTGACAGAGACCAACCAGATAGGAAAAGGCAGCCTGAGGTATGACAGAGAGCACTGGAAAAAGAGCCCGAAGTTCAAGTCAAGTTTATGCCCCAACTCTTTCACCTCAGATTATGATCAAATATGTCTGTTTCCATAACTGAGGCTCAGTTTTTGTTGGAAATTTGGGTTAGATTTTAATTGGTAAGGGACCTTTAGAATTCTATGAAATTGTATGTTCAACAGCCATTAAGGAACTACTATGTGCCCAGCACGATGCTAGGCCCCAGGGAAATACAGATGAACCGGCTGTAGGTCCCTCACACAAGGAGCTCATGTCTAGAGCAGGAAAAGGCAGATAAACAGTTAACTATCCACATGGTGATAAATACTGCAGTAAAACTGGATTTGAATGGGCACACTCTAAGCCAGGATGTCTTGGAGAAGAAATCACAGAGAAATCACTGTGCTGGGCACCAGTAGAATGGAAGTCTGGGTCTCATAAGGAAGGAAGGAACTGGGGAGGCACCTGAACCTAGAAAAGTTTGAACCTGCAGCTGGCATGGCTGGACTGGGCTGCACCTGTATATTTTAGGTCTGCAATGGACATGATAGATGTGAGAGAGATTGGGGTTCTCTTGGTAAAGGAAGTTGCCCATAAACCAGAGAAGAACGATTTATGTTCTATACCATCTCTCATGTAACTCTAAATCTCCTTTCCTCACCCAATCCCTCCCAGCACTCACCCTTGATGGCCCCAGTTTCCTGGGGGCTCAGGAGGCTCATCAAGGTGTAGAGTCCCAGGACTAGCCCTCCACTGAGGACCATTGCCCTGGTGCTTTAACTAAGTAATTCTCAGTGTGGGGCCCGTGGAGGAGGTAAACAGAAAGAGGAAGGAAACAGATTCTAGGATGGGGAAGACCCCTGCTATATTCAGCCAATCAGAGACATTCTCTGAGTTCACGCAGCTGTTGCTGGGTAAAGAAGTAAGGAGCCTAGGTGGAAGGTGAAAGAATGAGCTGGACCCTCATTGCACCAGGGAAGCCTGGCCCACAGGAGAGTCAAGAGGAGGTTTCTATTTGGGAGGTGGCAGGGGCTTAAATCAGCCATTACTACAAACTCCAAGAAGAGGCTCCCTGAAGGGAGAGAAAAGGCCATCAGAGAACCACACAATGGAGCTCAAACAAAACCTCTGTCTTGGTCTGGAGTGTAGAGAATCCCAGTCTCCCTCTAAGTTTCTGCAGACAAATTTGGAGACAAAAAAATAATATAAACTGCGCTTAGAAACTTTAAAAAGGAGATCATGGATACACAGTGACTTAAAATTCTTTTAAAAAACCCTTTAAATCACTTTGGAAAACATTATTTCATTGTGTTAGGAAAAAAATGTGTAATTGTGAGAGATGTTCAGAGTAAGGAAGAACTGTAAGGGGCCTCAGTGGACTGTTCTAAGGAGGGCAGAGGGTGCAGGATAACCTCCATTTGTCCCTCCAGACCCCATGGGCACCCTTCTCCATGCTGCCTGCAGGCTGACCCATGTGGACAGCATCTCCCTACCCTATGGTTTCTGGTTGGGTTCAGCCAATGGGAGGCAGGGGCAGAATTTGGTCCAATACGAAAAATATATACAAAGCTAACCATCTCTCCAGATAAGGAAAAGTCTAACCAAATATCTGAAAGATCATGAAATAAATGATTTTCAGCTTGGAAGGGAACCAAGATGTCATCTGAGTCTATGGCTCCAAACTGGTTACACAGAAGAATCACCTGGGGAGATTCCTGGGGCACCTGGGTGGCTCAGTCGGTTGAACATCTGACTTGATTTTGACTCAGATCATGATCTCAGGGTCATGAGATCAAGCCCTGAGTCATGCTTAGCACAGAGCCTCCTTGGGATTTCTCTCCCTCTCCCTCTGCCCCTCCCCCTTCTCGCTTTCTTAAAAAATAAAATAAATTTTTAAAAATACAGATTCCTGGGTTCCATCCTGACCTGAGTTAAAGTAGCCTTTTCAAGGGTAGAACCAGGAGACCTGGGTTAGTAGCATGCTCTCTAAGTGAGCACCATCACAGCTGAAAAGAATTATGCTTCCAGAAGAGAGTCTGCAGAAGGATCTTATGATCTTACAGATTTGGACCAGAGACCACATGCCATTTCTACCACATTCCATTGGCAAGAATTAAACAATGACCCTGCCTGAGTACAACAGGGCTAGAAAAATGAATTTTAGCTGTGTGTTCAGGAAGATGTTCTGGTCTGGCGAGGGCATAGCACTATCTTTGCCCCACCCAGCTGTATTTATTGTGATTATTGACATATTTGGACTTGTTCCTAATATTTTATTTATTTCAATATTTCTGTTTTGCAAGTTTCCTTTTCTTCATGGTCTTAAAAAAAAAAACAACTGTTCTCTATGCCTTACCGATCTTCCCTCTAACCAGATTAGAACTTTAGTATGCTTTCAAGTTATTCATTTACTTCCTCCCTCTCTTCTTCACCAAGGTGTTGATCAACTTTACTTCTCCTCCTTTATGGCACCTCCTGAATTTTTTTCTTATTGGAATACTTCTTCCAAAAATGTCTTGAGTATTTGTGTGGCAAATCTTCTGAAGCTTTGTATACTTGAGAATATTTTTGTTATAGCATCACTCTTGAATAACATTTAGTTATGTATTGATTTCTATGTTTAGGGGCTCCTGGGTGGTTCTGATGGTTAAACGATGGACTCTTGCTTTTCAGCTCAGGTCACGATCTCACGGTCCTGGGACAGCTCCGCATCGGGCTCACGCTCAGCGCGGAACCTGATTGAGATTCTCCTTTCCTCCCTGGCTGCTCCTCCCCCTACTCTCTCTCTCTCTCAAATAAAGAAATAAAATCTTTAAAAAAAATAAATAAATTCTAAGTTTAAAGTTTTTTTTCTTTTCCTTTCTTTCCTTTCTCTTCTTTTTCTTTTCTTCTCTTTTCTTTCTTTCTTCTTCTTCTTCTTCTTCTTCTTTTTTTTTTTTTTTACAAAATACACTTTATTTACTTGATTGAAAGCTTTAGTGGAGTTGACTTGGTTCTGTTCACAGTGACTTCCATGAGTGACATTTGGGTTTTCTGTGCTTGACGCCTGCTCAGTTGCTCCCATTGCCTTTGGTTTGTTTTCTTTCAGGATCAAGGTGGGTGTTTTCATGTAAAATCTGATTTTTATTTTTTATTTTTTTAAAAGATTTCATTTATTTATTTGACAGAGATCACAAGTAGGCAGAGAGGCAGGCAGAGAGAGAGAGAGGAGGAAGCAGGCTCCCTGCTGAGCAGAGAGCCCAATGGGGGGCTGGATCCCAGGACCCTGGGACCATGACCTGAGCCGAAGGCAGAGGCTCTAATGCACTGAGCCGCCCAGGCACCCCCTAAAATCTGATTTTTAATTCCTTCTCTGACAGTTCTTTCCTGGTGTCTTAGCTTTGCATAATTATACCCACAGTGGAACAAGCATCCTCAAGTCACCAAGATAAATGCTCCGACTCACGGCCAGTTTACACAAAACGTCCAAGGCCAACCACAACAGATCCTAATGAACCACACAATATCAAATCCCGCGCATAGGGAGTGTTTTCAACGTCTAAAATTCCTGGGAGTAAAGGGCTAGAAAAAAAATAAAAAGAACTTTGCCTTTGGCGTTCTCGCTGGGCTCAGGTGCAGTGGCCTCGGGCTCCAGGGAGCACCTGGGGCCCCACCCCGCCACGGTTGTTTTCATGTTAATATTTTAAGTAATATCATCCTGGTATCTTCTTGCATCCAGTGCTGTGGTTAGGAAACCTGATATCAGGCTTCCTCTCCGGAATCTTAGAATTTTCTCATTGCCTTTTACCTTTGAAATTTGTATCTAAAATTTTATCTAAAGTTACATTTAAATTTGTATCTAAATTTATTTATTTATTTATTTTTAAAGATTTTATTTATTTATTTGTCAGAGAGAGAGAGAGAGGGAGAATGAGCGAGCACAGGCAGGCAGAGAGGCAGGCAGAGGCAGAGGGAGAAGCAGGCTCCCTCCCTTGCTCCTGCCGAGCAAGGAGCCCGATGTGGGACTCGATCCCAGGACGCTGGGATCGCGACCTGAGCCGAAGGCAGCCGCCCAACCCACTGAGCCACCCAGGCGTCCCTGTATCTAAATTTATAATTTGTAAATATTGTATCTAAAATGGGTTTTCCTTCTCTTGCTATAGGACATTATGGATCCCCTGTATCTTTTCATTCTGGGAATTCACCTCTTTATTTCTGTAAATGTTTCCTTCTCTCTGTTTTAATTTTTTTTTCTCTTTATGAAATTCCTATTATCCCTATTTGGGCATTTCTCTCCCCAGTCTCTTTTGACTTCTCTATTTCAATTTTTTCCTCCTTGTATCTTTTACCCTAGGAAAGTTCTTCAGTGTAGTCTTCCCACTTAGTTGTATCTCTCCCACTATTTATTCCCATTAATAGGATTTTTATTTTGACTTTCATATTTTTTCATGCCTAGAACTTCTATGTACAGCTTTCCCTGTATTCCATATCTTTTCTCATATTATAATAACTTTTCTTATTTTTTAATGAATTTTTCATGCTCATTTTAAGGGGCTATTCTATATTTTCTGATACTTCTTTAATGACACATATGGGCCCATTTGTTGTTTTTCTTTCAAGTTGTGAAACTTGCCAAAGGGAGGGAGTTACAAATCTGGCCTTTGGGTGCCCATCTATGTCAGTCTCATGAATGTAAAGAGAGGGAAGGACCCAAGTTCTAGGACAACACAAAGCCAGTTACCACCCTTTTGTGTCACCTTACTGGTGATAGCTCAGGTGGGAGGGGCCAGGCCTCTCCCTCCCCGGCGCTGGGGGAGTGCAGAACAGTGAAGGACGCTGGGCCTCAGGTGCATCTCCTGTCCTACCCCTCCTGGCTCCAACAGGCATTTCAACCTAGACTTTCTCCCCAGCCCTCCACTGCTGTATGAGCAATCAGGATCTTGCCCCTGTATTTTGCATTATGGGGCAGGCGATAATTGTTCAAAGGAACACCAGGGAAAAGCAGGAGCAGACTGCCTCTGATGAATCTTCTCACAGCCAGCGAGCCACGCTAAAACAATAGACAGTGGCACTAGGGATTCCCCAGAGTTTCATTCCACAGCTTCTCCAGGGTTGGTTTTTAGAACTGGGAACCAAGAACACGTGTTAATTTATCCTCACAGAAAGCAGGCCTCTCCATATTTCCCTATAATATAATGTAAAAACTACACCTCCCCCATATAGAAATGCCAAGGGCTTGTGGTTCATTGACTCTTTGTTATATAAACCGCTCTCTCCTCCGGACGCTAGCACAGTAGTAAATAAATGCTTTTCAAATAAATAAATAGATGATAACAAATAAAAATCAATGTCTGGGCGGCGCAGTCAGTTAAGCTTCTGATTCTTGGTTTCGGCTCGGGTCTGATCTCGGGGTGGTGCGAAAGACCGCCTCATTGGGCTCTGCATTCAGTGCAGAGTTTGCTTGAAACTCTCTCCCTCCCCCTTCGCGCCCCCCCTCCCCCGCCACTGGCGCATGTGCCCCCATGGTCTCTCTCTTTCTCTCAAATAAATAAATCTTAAAAAAAAAAAATCAATGAAGGGAATACCAGTGGTTCTAGACAGCGATGTTTGGAAACAAATACTGAAAATAAGTACAGGCTCAAAATTGTGGAGAAAAGTGTCTGCTCTTTGAATATGACATAAACTCAGTTACTCTAAATTGTCTAAAACACTTGACTTTGAGATAAATGCAGTTGTATCCATCATGTTCTCTAGAAGCATAATAATGTTATGTAATAATAAAGTTGAGGTAGGTGTTAGGAGATATTATTTATTCCACACATATTTATGGAACACCTACTATGTCCTGGGGACACAGAAAACAGGACATGGCCCCTTTCTCCAAAGGACCGTGCTGTCCAATATAGTCACCACCTGCCACAGGTTGCCACTGACCGTTTGTAATATGGCCAGTCCTGAGATATAAGTAGGAAACCATGGAATTTCGAAGACCTTGTAAAACATATATGTATTTTATATATTTAAAATTATATATATGAATGTATAATCTAATTAGTCTTTTTATATTGATAGATGGTTAATTGGCAATATTTTGAATATGTTGAGTTTTTAAAATTTATTATTAATTTCACTGTTTCTTATTACTTTTTTAAAGTGGCTACTAGAAAATTGGATGTTGAATATGTCTAATGGACAGTCCTGTTCTGGTTCCTCTCGGTTGGCAGACAATTAACCATTAATTCTTTTCTTAGATTCTTCAATTTAACAGTCCACTTTCCAGGGGCGGGCCTGGGGTTGGGGGGCAGGCCTGTGACCACCTAGGGATTCCACCAGAGGGCGATCTTACCTTTCACTGTTTCAATTTTGGGCCTTCCATCTATTTTAAGTACACACGTATTTAACTACTTTTAGTCTATTTCGCTTCAGGCACTGTGCTAGGCTCGGGGACCACATTATGGTTCCTGCCATCCCAGATCTTTCAATTTATCAAGAAGGCTATAAACAACCATGTATGATGTGAAAAGAGAGAAGAATCAAAGCCATTATATTACTGTACACTATGAATGTTCGTGTGCTCTTCCACTTCCTGGGATGACCCTTTTTTAGTAATTAATTAAATAGTTCCAACCCAGATAATTTCAGGAATTCAAGTGGTTTAGTGCTGTCTCCAGAATTTCCGGGACAGAGAAGTGATACAAACATGTGTTTCTGTATGTCAGGTGCTCTGTATCTCTTGTTCCAACCTCCTGCTCCGGAAAGTCTGTTTCAGTCCGGAAAGACTGTTGTTTTTCTTTCAAGTTGTGAAACTCGCCAAAGGGAGGGAGTTACAAATCTGGCCCTTGGGTGCCCGTCTATGGCACTGTAGCAGGTGTCTTCCTGGCCGTGTTTTCAGGCTCTGAACTTCTGTCGTGTTGCTGGAAGCTGCTGGCTTGTCCTAGAACTTTCTCCTCCCATTTTCTGAGTTCTCTAAATTCCAGACCTCTTATGTCCTGGGAACAAACTAAAAATTTTAAAGCTAAAATCACTCTTTGCTCTTTCTTCGGCAGCACATATACTAAAATCACTGTTCCTTTATATCTGCAGATAGTTTGAAATATAAAAATTAAAACCTGTATGTGCAAAAAAGTAACTTTTTAAATACATATGTATATGTGCATATATATATATATATGACTGGTCTCATTATACTCTGTAGCAACAATTCGAAATGATGGTAGGAAAATCCCCAAAGAGGCTTTTAAAGATATAGATGCAACTCTTCCCATTTAAAAGAGATATTTTTTTTTAAAGATTCATCTCTCCTTTAGGAAAGGCCAAGTCTTTCAGAGTTTCTCCTCTTTCTCCTTCTCCTTCCCTCTTTCTCGAACGACATCCTGGGACAGAAGTTAAGTTTGTATAACATTATGACTGTGGGACACTATGTCTGGATGGCATTTTCCTTTTTTCTGATGGTTCTCTACTTTCAGTATCACTTTGATCATTGTCCTCTGCCCTCTCTCCTTCAATTACCAAAGTTTCTGTGGCTAGTCTAATTGGTGATCAGTTCTCCTTGGCAAAGGCAACAAAGTTCAGCCACCTTCTCCACGGATGGGCCCCAGGTCAGCTTGGCTCTTGCCGAATAGCCCTTGGGTCCTGATGCACCTGCTACCTGATTCTGGGCTTGTGTAGCTAGGACTGCGGCCCTTGAATCCAGTCCAGTTCTACCCTCTCCATGACTACCTTGAAAATCAATTTACTGAAAATCAACTCTCTAAAAATCAATTCCTCAGGGCACCTAGCTGTCTCAGTTGGTAGAGCATCTGACCCTTGAACTCAGGGTTGTAAGTTTGATCCCCATGCTGGGTGTAGAGTGAATTAAAAATAAAATCTTTTAAAAATGTTATAATATAAAAATAAAAATAAACTCACCAAATGGCCAACCAATCAGAAATTAACTCGCTAACTCACAATTTTCCCATTTTACCAATTTACAAAAAACTTGATTCTTTAACTTTATAAAATTTTTGTCACTCTACATATTGAATTAAGTGGTTTTACAGCATTTGAAGTTTTAAAAAAATTTTAATTTTCCTTTTGTCTTCATATTAGCTTCCTTTCTTTTTTTTTAAATATTTTTTATTTATTTGACAGACAGAGATCACAAATAAGCAGAGACGCAGGGAGAGAGAGAGCGGGAAGCAGGTTCTCCGCTGAGCAGAGAGCCTGATGTGGGGCTCGATCCCAGGACCCTGAGACCATGACCCGAGCCGAAGGCAGAGGCTCAACCCACTGAGCCACTCAGGCACCCCTTCATATTAGCTTTCAAAGTAATGATCAGTTTGCCAAATGTTACAACTACAAGAAGATGATAATGGCTATAGAGTTTTTTTAATTGTCCCAAGTGTCTTCACAAAAACAGATCAATTGGGATAGCAAAGAAAAGTAACCAGAGACAATGTCTTCAGCGAAGTAGGGACCAGGCAGCCCCTGGAACTCTAGAATATAAATGGATGGGTCCAAACAACCACACAGGACCCTATGGGTTCTAGCCCTCTGTGAAGGTAGTAGAAGGATGAAAAAGGAGAGTTTTGATGTTTTTTAAGTTCTTGGAAACACAGAACTGGCCAATGAATACTCACCTCCAAAAGAAGATGGTCCCAACCTAAAATGCACACTCAGCAAGAAACTCTAAAAACGAAGCCAAGCCTGAAATTCTAAAACCAAGAACTTCAGAAACCTCTTTTTCTTTTACCAATGTCTGATCTTCAAGACTATGGCTTTGCTCTGTCTGTCAATATTCCATTTTGGAATTGTTTCTCTTGGAAATTCTGTGATAAAAATCCAGATGTTCCCCCAAGACAATGAGTATCTCTGGATGAATAAGCATGAGATCACATCCAAAGATGTGTGAAAAAGAAAATATTAAGACCATCAGCATATTAATATTTTATAATAAAATATTATCCCTATATGTTTTACAGAAACATGTGACTTCTGCTTGCCTCTACTAACTTTGAGTATTTCTCTCATAATGAAAAAGCACATTAATGTGTTTTCCTAAATCAAAGGTCAATTTTCTCCTTGAAATCAATTTCATCTCTCGAACATGAAAGCAGCTTCCAGCACTATGTATTTAAAATAGTAATATTTTATAGTTTTAGCTCCTACCTTTAAATCTTTGATCCATTTTGAGTTAACTTTGTATATAAGAGCCCAACATCATTCTTTTGCATGTGGATATATGGTTTTCCCAGCACCCTTTGTTGAAAAGTCTGTCTTTTCTCCCACTGAATGATCTTGCTACTCTTGTTGAAAATCACTGACTATATAGGCAAGAGTTTATTTGAGGGTTCTTGACTTTATTCCATTGATCTATGTGTCTGTCTTTATGCCAGCTCCATACTGTTTCGATTACTGTAGATTTGTGGTAAGTTTTGAAATGAGTAAGTGTGACACCTCCAACTCTTCCTCTTTTTTAAGATTGTTTTGGCATTTAGGGATCCCTTGAGATTCCATATGAATTTTAGGATATGTAATTCTATTTCTGCAAAAAAAAGGGGGGGATTTTGATAAGGATTCCACTGAGTCTATAGATTGCTTTGGATAAAATTGACATTTTTTAAAAAAGATTTTATTTATTTATCTGACAGACAGAGATCACAAGTAGGCAGAGAGGCAGGCAGAGAGAGAGAGGGGGAAGCAGGCTCCCCACTGAGCAGAGAGCCTGATGGGGGGCTCGACCCCAGAACCCCGGGATCATGACCCGAGCCAAAGGCAGAGGCTCAACCCACTGAGCCACCCAGGCGCCCGATATCGACATTTTAATAATAGAAGTTTTCCAATCCATGAACATGGAATGTCTTTCCACTTATTTACATCTTACATCTTCCTTAACTTCTTTCAGCAATGTTTTTTTTTCTCCCGCCCCCAATAGGATAGAACAATCAAATATAAGATTGCTTTATTCCTGCATCTTTTCAATTGTTTCTTTCTGATATTTGTACTTTTCCTTTCCTACTTGGTGAGATTTGGCTTTATGTTCAAGAATCTATTTACGATCTTTAGCAGTCTAATGATAACCACCTTGCTAGGGTGAATGCCCACATGGACAGTTGCGCTGTTTGCCTTCTCTCACTGTACTCTTTCGGTGTAGATGACATATTCCTTCCTGTAAACCTGGACAACTTTGCCAACTTGCTGACCTTTGTAGTGTTCTCATACAACCTGTACTTCATCATGCTTTCAGATAGGCATGGATCAAACATCATACTTCTGTCTCAACTCTTTGGAAAAGGGGAAGACATAATTTTCCTGAGAATATGGGAAGGTGCATTGAAAGATCTTTTACAGTTCTTGTTCCAGTCTTCTGAACTTCATTTTGGCCGCTGGCACTTCAGCAATGGCCACAAAAGGCTCAGCAATGTTGTTTTGGTTTTCAGGGCATACAGCATTCACATCCTTGGTTGGGTTAATTCCTAAGAATTTTATTCTTTTTGATGCTATTGTGAATAGAATTGTTTTCTTTTTTGTTCTGTTAGTGTATATAAACACAACTGATTTTTTAATTGAAATGTAGTTGACATACAATATTGTATTCATTTCAACTGTACAATGTGGTGACCCAACACTTATATATATTAGTAAATGACCAGCATGATAAGTCCAGTTATCTGTCACTATACATAGTTATTATAATATTATTGACTATATCCCCTATGCTGTTTACCTCCCTGTGACTTACTTATTTTATAACTAGAAGTTTGTACCTCTTAATTCTCTTCCATCTATTTCACCCATCCCCTCATCCCCCTCTCTTCTGGCAACCACCAGTTTGTGGTCTGTATTTATGAGTCTGTTTCTATTTTGCTCATTCATTTGTTTTGTTTTTTAGACTCCACATACAAATGAAAGCTTACAGTATTTGTCTTTCTCTGCCTAAATTATTTCACTTAGGTAAGACCCTCTAGGTCCATCCGTGTTGCCACAAACGGCAAGATTTCATTCTTCTTTATAGCTTAGTAATATTCCATTTTATGTATATACCACAATTTCTTTATCCATTCATCAGTCAATGGACTTAGGTTTCTTCCATATCTTGACTATTGTAAGTAATGCTGCAATAAACATAGGGGTGTACATATCTTTTTGAATTAGTGCTTTCATTGTCTTCGGGTGAATACCCAGAAGTGGAATTGCCATACTGTATGGTATTTCTCTTTTTAATTTTCTGGGGACGGGATGCCTGGGTGGCTCAGCTGGTTGGACGACTGCCTTCGGCTCAGGTCATGATCCCGGAGACCCGGGATCGAGTCCCGCATCGGGCTCCCAGCTCCACGGGGAGTCTGCTTCTCCCTCTGACCTTCTCCTCGCTCATGCTCTCTCACTGCCTCTCTCTCAAATAAATAAATAAAATCTTAAAAAAAAAAAAAGATTTCATTTATTAAAAAAAAAAAAATTTTCTGGGGAGCCTCCATACTATTTTCCATAGTGGCTGCACCAATTCACATTTCTTCTAACAGTGTGTACCACATTTCTTTACATCTTTGCCAATGCCTATTATTTCTTATATTTTTGATCTTAGCTATTCTGACAGGTATGAGACGATATCTCATTGTGGTTTTTATTTGCATTAAAAAAACAGCTGTGGATTTGTGTGGTTTTTGTACCTTGCTACTTTGCTAATTTCATTTATTGTTTTGTGGGAGAAACTTTAGGGTGTTGTACTTATAAAAGCATGCATCTTTGAACAGAGATAATTTTACTCTTTCCAATTTGGATGTCCTTTTTTCCCCCCCTTAGCTTGTTTAATTGCTCTGGCTAGAATTTCAAAAGCTATTTTGAGTAGTGGCTAAAGCAAGCATCCTTATCTTGTTCCTGAAATTGCAAGAAAAGATTTCTGTCTTTCACCATTGATTATGCTGTTAGCTATGGGATTTTCATTTATGACTTTTATTATGTTGGGGTCATTTCCTTCTACTCCTAGTTTGGTGAGTGTTTTTACAGTAAAAGAGTGTCAAGATTTTGCCAAATGTTTTTTTGCATCAATTGAAGTGGATCATTTGGGCTTTTCCTTCCATTCTGTTGGTGTCATATATAACATGAATTTTCATACATTGAACCATGGTTGCATACCAAGAATAAATTCTACTTGGTGTGTATTCTTTTAATATACTCCTGGATTCAGCTTGCTAGTATTTTGATGAGGATTTTTTCATCAATGTTCATAAGGGATATTGGCCTGTAGTTTTCTCTTCTGGTAATGTCTTTGTCGGGCTTTGATATTGGACAATAACAGCATCATAGAATAAGTTAGGATGTATTCCTCTCCTTTTTGGTTCTTTGAATTTGAGGAGGATTGGTATTAGTTCTTTAAAATTCAGTAGAATTCACCAGTGAAACCATCAATTCCAGGGCTTTTCCTTGTCCAAAGGTTTTGTTTTGTTTTGTTTTTTTAATCACTGATTTAAACTTACTAGTTATAGATCTACTCAGATTTTCTATTTCTTATTGATTCAGTCTAGGCAGGTTTTGTGTTTCTAGGCATTTGTTCGTTCCACCTAGGTTATCCAATTAGTTGATTATCCAGTTGTTCACGGTACTATCTTTTAATCCTTTTTATTTCTGTGGAATCAGTAGGAATGTCTCTAATTCATTCTTTTTTAAAAGATTTTATCTATCTGAGAGAGAGAGCGAGAGCACTTGAACAAGCATGGGGAGGGGGAGGAAGGGCAGAGGGAGAGAAGAAGCAGACTCCCAGCTGAGCAGGTAGCCCTATGAGGGGCTGAATCCCAGGACTCAGATCATGACCTGAGCAGAAGGCAGATGCTTAACTGACTGAGCCACCCAGCCCCCCCCCCCCCATCCCAGGTCATTTCTAACCAGTAATTAGAATCTTTCTTTCCCCTTTTTCAGTCAATCCACATAACGGTTTCTCGATTTTGTTAGTCTTTTGAAGAAGCAACTTTGAGGGCTATTTTCAGTATATTTTTCTCTTCTCTATTTTATTTATCTCTGTTTTAATCTTTATTATTTCCTTCCATCTGCCAGCTTTGGATTGTTTGTTCTTCTTTTCTAGTTCCTAAGGTTGTGAAGTAGGTGATTGGTTTGAGGTCTTTCTTCCTTATTTATTTTATTTATTTTTTAAAAGATTTTATTTATTTATTTGACAGAAAGATCACAAGGAAGCAGAGAGGCAGGCAGAGAGAGGCAGGGAAGCAGGCTCGCTGCTGAGCAGAGAGCCCAATGCAGGTCCTGAGATCATCACCTGAGCTGAACCCACTGAGCCACCCAGGTGCCCCTCTTTCTTCCTTTTTGATGTAAATGTTTACAGATGTAAATTTGCCCCTTAGTGCAGCCCTTACTGATGGTATGCTGTATTGTGTGTTGTGCATTAGTTTTCATTCATCTAAGTATTTTCTAATTTCCCTTGTGATTTTTAATTTGATCCATTAGATGTTTTTTAGTGTTTTATTTCATTTCCTAGATTTGTGAATGTTCCAGTTTGTTTTCTGTTGTCTCTAAATGATATTTTATTTTATTTTATTTTAGATAGAGAAAGAGTCAGAGAGAGCAAGGGGCGGGGATGAGGCAGAGGGAGATGAGAGGAAAATCTCAAGCAGGCTCCATGCTCAGCACAGAGCCTGATGCGGGGCTTGATCTCATGACCGAAAGATCATGATCTGACCCAAAACCAAGAGTCAGATGCTTAACCAACTGAGCCACCCAGGCACCCCTCTAAATGATATTTAAATTAATGCATCACATTTTTAAATATATATTCTGCTGATATTTAGGTTCATTCCACACCTTAGCCTCTCTATGGCAATGCTTGAAAGGTGAAAAGATATGTTAATTTTCAAGCTAAGATTTTCTTACACCAGGCTTTAAGAAAGCTTTACAAAATTTATTTCTACATTTCCAGCATGCAACACAACAAAACTAAAGTATATTTAAGATGTAATACTGGCAATGGAAGAGAGAGAACCTAACTATGGAAAAGAGAAAGAAATAAGGGAAGGCTTCCTGGAGGAGATGACATATAAGCCAGACTGTCCAATAGCAGGAAAAGAGTCAGAGAAAACAACACCACTCTCCATTTCTCAAACTCTTTCTGTCCCTCCAATGCCTCAGCCTAAGGCCTTTCCCCACTAGTGGGATTCTGCCCCTCCCTGGACTCCACATGAAATATCATACCCTGCCTCCAAGCCTTCACATACCCCTCCTCTTCCAGCTGCCAAGAAAATTGATTGCTTTTCCCTTAATATGGCCACCCCTCTCTAAAGATCACTGAATCACCCCTTAGCATTGAGTCACATTTTATATATTCATATATATGTATGCATGTTTATTTATTTACTGTTTTCCTTGTGAAAGGCCTATTGTTCAATGTTCAGAAGTCATTTAGTTAAATCCTCTCCTTTCATAAACACCAAGGCCTAGAAAGTTTCTGTGACCAAGATCACCAAAATCACTGTTAGAAAAGATAGTTTTTAAAAATCCAGACCTGTGGTGAGAATTTTTGAGAATAGCTAGAACCATGCACGCTAAATAAACTGTCAAAGGTTCAAAATAGCCAAAGTAAAAACCAATGAACCACTAAAGTGATTAGTAAAAAATTTCCTGCACACACCAAAAATACACATGGAATGAGGCTCAGGAGTATATTGTTATAAAGCAACTTATGCCTTGAGAAAACAATGACTGTTTATCCTTCACAGATTGGTTACAATATTAGATTTTTCAGTGGTTCCTTCATATCAACCACGGGAAACAATTCAAAATTTGTTTATCATTTCCAGAAGCGCAAACAAGAAATTGTGTAGGTCAAGATAGCCTTGCAAAATAAGCTAAATTAACCTTTGGATGATCACAGTCTGGTTAGTCTGCTTAGAATTTTCAAGGCTAGTCTCCGTTCGGTTTTGATTTTATAGACTCTACCTCTCCCTAAAGGCGAGAGCCAGTGAAAAGCTCCCGAATACAAAGCAGCGCTATATGGGCGGCACTAGGACCCGGGGGCGCCAGGTTAGCGCTCCCCGCCGGCGGGTGTCGGCGCGGGTTTGAGGTTCAGCGGGAGCGGGACGCAAGGGGCGGGGGAGGCAGGTGGACCGCAAGGGGCGGGGGAGGCTGGTGGACCGCAAACGACGGTCGCGGCTGCCGGGCTCCGTCCCCCGGACCGCGCGGACCTAGGCAGGCGTGCGGGGAGTGGGAGTCGGGCGCCGCCGCTACCCGCAGCGCACTTTCCTATCGCGGGGACGCTGAGGGCGCCGGCTGGCTCCCCAGGTGAGAAGGCACTTCGTTAGCGGGGGAGGAGAGCGCGCGCTTCCGCGGGGGCGGGGGCAGCGGCGAGAACCGGCCGTAGCCGGTCGAGAAGCGGCGAGGGGCCGAGGGGTGGTGTTTGCAGAGGGGAGGCTGGGCGAGGGCGTGGCCAGGGCGCCGCGCTTAGCGTGTGGGCGGGGCTCGCGGGGGCGGGAAGCGGGAAGGGGGCCCTGGGGCTGGGGTTCAGCGGCAGGGGGAGAGAGTGAGGGTAGGACCTGAAGTGGCTGAACCCCAGACGAGGGAAGGCGATTTCTGCGGGGACACGCAAGACAGCACCTGGCTGGCCGTGGGAGTGTGGGGAGCCCTGGGAGGCAGGGGTGCAGGCGTGGCCGTGGGACCGGGAGGTGCGGACCGAGCCTCCTTGCACAGCACCGCCTGCGGGCGGTGTAGGAGGAAACGCTGATGGGGAAGATAGGTCTCAGATGTTTGAGGGACGCCAGGTATATTCGGACGGTTACTCTAAAGGTCTGGAGCCCAGGACAGGGCGCTGAGACCATTTAGGAGAGCGCACCCCGGGAGAAGAGAGCAAAGGACTGTAGCTCAGGAACCTGGACAGTTGTGATGTTGGCTCACAGGGATCCTGGGAAGGAAATGTGAAAGTGAAGAGCAGGTGTTAGGAGAAATGGGCAGACAAGTGTTCCAGAAACTGAGGTTAAGAGGGTGACCTAAAGCAAAGGTAGCAATGACTTCGGTAGGTGAAGGAAAGTCAGGTTGAAATGTGGGTTTGGAAATCGGGGAGCCTTGGGGAGAGCAGGCTGGCTGCGAGACGCGGGGAGCAGGAGCAACACCAGGACCGGCTGAGAAGTAGAGGGGGGTGAGGATGAGTGTGGAGCCCAAGATCGTTGGGGGCTGAGATGGCGTTTGACTCGTCTTTGATTTCCCATCGCTGGTACAGAGTAGTGTTGGTTCTTTTAGGAAGTCTGAGTGTAAAGGGAAGAAGAGAGCTGAGCTGTGTGCTGAGTCAAGAGGACTGGTCAAGGCCCCTTTCTGTCAGCTTGTACAGAGGAGGAGACTGGGTACACAAACTTGACATCAAAAGAGAATAGTAGTGAGGGGTGGAGGAGTGAGCTGTGAGCAAAAACAAGGACTCTGTTGAAATTCTCACTTTGTTGATACGTTGCTCTCCTAACTTCAGTGGGCATCTTAATGACCATTATTTTGAATTCTCTGTTGGGTAACTACATATTTCTATTTCATTAGGATTGATTTCAAGAAATTCATATTGTTCTTTTGTTTGGAACATATTTCCCTGTTTCTTCATTTTCCTTGACTCTGTGTTGGTGTCTGTGCATTAGACAAAACAGCCATCTCTCCTAGTCTTCATGGACTGGCCTCATACAGGAGAAGACCCTTACCAATCATCCCGAATCAAAGATTATGGGTGTCTTTCAGATTCTTGTATGTGTTTCCAAACCATTGTCTGTATACTTAGCAGTCACCAGGAATCTAGAGTGTGAGAAATCCTGTCAGTGCCCTGAGACAGGTGAGATAGAAGCTAACTCCCTGAGTAGCAGCCAGAAAAGTTGGGTGCTGTATATGTGATCCAGTTCCTCCTTTTGTCAGGGGCAATCTGAGAACTAGAGTTTATCACCCAGTCGTTCTGCCCTGAGCCAAGGAGAGCTCTGACAATTGTCTGCATTCTTGTTCAGACCACATGCTTTTAAACCATTGCTTTGCTCTCTAGTTCCCGGGGACCTAGTGACTGTCAATCCCTATCAGCTCTCAGAGGCTGATGCGTTGGAAGCCAGTCTCTCCAGTAGCACCTGGAAAAGTTGGGAGGCTAGATGTATAGTCCAACTCCTTCTAGGGAGAAGCTAGATGTTGGGCTTTATCACTGAAGTGAACTAGGGGAGAAGGAGCCATAGGAGGAGCCCATAAACTATTCAAAGCCACCACTTATTGTCTGTTTTCCCCAGGAGACTAGCAAATTCTAGCTCCTCTCCTATGGACAGGCTTTTAGAAGCTAGATCCTCAGTCAACAGCTAGAAAAGTCAGGGTGCTGGATGTGCAGTCTAATTCCTTCCACAGAGAAGCTGGGGGCTGGGTTTTATCACCTGCTCACTCTGTGCTGAGCCAGGGAAAGGAGCTACAGGAAGTGCTTGCACGCCCATTCAGTTTAGTTTTGTTGGGATATTTTCTCACTCTCCCAGTACACACAAAGCAGAAATATCACAGGGAACAATGGTCATGGGTGTAGTTACTGTACCTTTACCTGACCCAGCTGCACCCTGGAATATTTGTGCACAAAGTAGAAAAGGAAAAACTAAATTATTAAGGATTTAGAAGCTCTGATTTGGGAAATTGCTCTGAATTTTGTCTAGAGGACTTTCTGCCTTCTGGAGGGAGGAAGGGTACTGGTGGAAGATACTCAAAAGAAGTAACTGCACTTGGAAACTGACCTATGAGCAGCACAGAAGATGAAGGAGAAGAGGAACATCAAGTAGAGAAATGAGGAGGTACAGACAACTCCTGATTATTTGTGGGATTCTTCAAGGAACCTGAGAAGACATATTGCAAAAGAGGAGCTTAAAGGGCTGGTATGCTTACTGATGAAGCATGTAGGAGCTCAGAATACTGGGTTTGGGAATATCACTATAAATATGAAGATTTTAGATATTTGTAGAAAAAATATTTAAGTTATTTAAAGAATAAGCTATATGAAACTTGCTTAATTTCCTTCATTTTTAAAAAAATAAAGTTATTAGATTCATAAAACAAGAGAATGCTATTGTCTGTATATTTGATTTTAAGAAATTATTTGAGTAAGTTTTTCATCCTTTTCATCAAGATAAACATTGAAAACATAGGTCATTTCACACCTGGTTATATATTCTTTTTCCAAAGGCTTACAGTTAAAATTACACTGACTTACAGTTAAAATTTCTGCTAAATGTGCCACAAAGTGCTGCCTTGCCTCTCTCCCATTCTTCTCAATCCTTATTATATAATTCAAGGTCATGAATATTCCATTTGAAGGTTTATTTCCATCTGTTCAGTACCACCCATATCTACTAGCCTAATTATATCATTTATATTTTAAACATCTAGAAATCAACTCTATAACAAAAATGTCTAAGAAATAATAATCTCATATACCGTTAGCTTTTTTTCTCTTTACAATTCTTAGTCAAGCCTAAAATGAACACCTCCTCTTTGAAGAATGGACCCCTACAGCCCCTCAGCCTTCTCGTCTGCCATGTGACAGATTTCTATCCAGGCCACATTAAACCCCACTGGTTCCTAAATGGACAGGAGGAAAACAGCTAGGGTATGTCCACCAACCTGATCTGTAATAAAGACTGGATCTTCCAGATCCTGGTGATGTTGGCAATGATCCTCCAGCAGGGAGATGGCTGGGCCTGCCAAGCAGAGCACCCCCTGGCTGGTCCTGTCACTGTGGAGTGGAGTGAGTTATTCCCTGATAACCATGTGGGCTCCAAATTCTGAAGAACAGGGGATGTTCTAGCTCTGGGGTCCACTCATCTTGTGGACCCCATCATCTGTCATATTTACCCCCATCTTTTTCCTAGAGAAGTCCCTGAGGATAGTTCAGAGCTGTGGCTGCAGAGGCTTGGCTACCCTGACCTAGGGGATGCTAAGGATTCATAGATCTCTGCTCGGGTCAGAAAACGTAGGAAACTCAGACACCTTCCTGAATTACCCTCACACACGGGAACTGTTCTCTGCCTCGGTCTTTTAGCTTAGTGAGTTATTTTGAGAGGCAGCTACCAGAATTAACATGTGTGTCCTTTTTGAAGTCACAGCCTAATTTCCAGAACGTGGGGGTCCTTTCTAAATTTCCTCTTTCTCCAAGGTATGTATCTCTCATAGCCTTCATATTGATATTCTAGAATCAGACAGTACCTGAGGTGGATGCCACAGGTAGGATGGGACTGACCCTAGCCTGTGTTTCCCAGAGGCACACTGATTCTTCCCAGAGAAATGTTGGCTAGAATCTTGGGCTTTGTGCTGGGGCTCATCTTCCTTGTAGTGGGCATCTTAGTGCCCATGAGGATCAAGAAAAGTAAGAAAACCTGAGAGGTGGCTGAGGTTTGCTTTCCTGGAGGCCACTGAAATCAGATTGTCAGGGAGCAGAAATGGCCTGGAGGGAGAGAGAAATTCCCAGGCTGGAATCTTATCCCAACCAGATACATAGGGGCTGCAGATACTCAGGTCATGCCTGAGTTCAGTTAGTAACAGATGAGTCCAACCAGCCCCTGCCTTACTTCATGAGATGGGAACGTTTATCTGTCTAATTTTTTTTAAAGATTTTATTTATTTATTTGACAGATCACAAGTAGGCAGAGAGGCAGGCAGAGAGAGAGGGAAGCAGGCTCCCCACTGAGCAGAGAGCCCGATGCGGGGCTCGATCCCAGGACGCTAAGATCATGACCTGAGCTGAAGGCAGAGGCTTAACCCACTGAGCCACCCAGTCGCCCCACTGTCTAATTTTTTTTTTTTTTTAAGATTTTATTCATTCATTTGACAGACAGAGATCACAAGTAGGGAGAGAGACAGGCAGACAGAGAGAGGAGGAAGCAGGCTCTCCGATGAGCAGAGAGCCCGGTGCGGGGCTCGATCCCAGGACCCTGGGATCATGACCCGAGCCGAAGGCAGAGGCTTAACCCACTGAGCCACCCAGGTGCCCCCACTGTCTAATATTTTTAATGGCTAATTATATCCCCTTTTCTCCTTTCACTTTCACATAATGAGGATCTTGAAAACCAATGAATACTCTGGCTTTGTTTTTCTTTGGGGATGGGTTGCAGAAAGTCTTTTCATTGCACGGTGACTCTGAAGCATCTACTGGGAAGAGGGTCTCAGGCCTGAACCTCTCTTTCAACTTCAGCCTGTTAGCAAGTGTGGAAAATGAACGTTACTTTGCTCCATTGATGAAGGAAGCCCAGAGAAACTCTTATTTTTCATCAGGCTAAGACTCGGTCTCTCAGCAAAGTTTTCTTTCCTGAGACTTAGGTCAGCAACCTGAGATAACTATAATTTTTCCTTTTACCTCCGCAGGGTTCCTGATCTGACCTGAAGACAGGCATATGCCCTGGAACAAGCATTTTTCTATCTTTTCTCAGTCCCAGAGGCTGGTTCTGGGACAGACTTCGACCTTCCAAGAGGATGTTACTGCCAAGTAATTGCTCTGAAACTGGTTTCTATAGTTGTTCTCTTTGATTCCATGCACACTTTCTCTCGGGGCCTGTATCCAAGTTCCCTTTTGGAGTTCCATAAATAATAAAAAGCCATTGTTCTTGTCTGTTTTAAGAATATTCCCCAAGCCATCTCTGCCATTTCTTTTGTTTGAGGGTCTTGGTAAAGACTAGGAGTTCATGAAGTTCATTGTTGTGTATACACAGGCAAGAAGGAAACCCTGAAAAGGAGATATCCTGACTCTAGGGAAATGTGGCAACTTGGACATGGACCTCCTCTGAATTCACCCTCTATTTTTGGGCTGCACAAAGATAGTGATTTATGTTTGTTACCTTTATCTCTGTAGGTCCGGGACCATTCTTCGTTATTCTAGGATGAGCAGATGGTGAATTTCATGTTATATGACCTATATTCACACAGCACTGATTCAACATATAATTATGAAGAGCGTATTTTACCGTTACCATTAAGAAATCAAATTAAGTGGTGCCTAGTGGTTCAGTTGATTGAACATCTGACTATTATTGTGGCTCAGGTCACAGTCTTGGTCCTGGGACAGAGTCCTGCATCAGGTTCGCAGCTAGCAGGGATATCTGCTTAAGGATTCTCTCTCTCCTTTTCCCTCTGCCCCGCCCCTAAAATAAATAAGTCTTTTTTAAAAAGATATCAAATTAAGATCAGAATTTAAAATTGGAAATATAATGTAATAAACTTAAATAAACCCTTTTCTTTGCACACCATGATGAAGAGTCCTTGACCAAACAAGGCTTAGCCTTTTTAATCAACAAGTTCTAGAAGACACAGGTTTATGCTTTAAGTTTGTAGTCATCAGACCATCCAGGCCTCCTGTCTTAGTAATTCACACAGTGTTAAAATGCTCAAAGCAGTCGATGCAGTTCTCTTTTTTAAACTTTTTTTTTTATACAATCCAAAGTGATTTAGGGTTTTCTGTTTTGTGTGAAATTATCCTGAAAGCCGAGGTAAGCTCTAAGTGGTCCTTTTTGCATAAAGTATAGAGTATTACCCCTGGGGCACATACCGAGCGCTCAGAAGAACTCTGACACACCGAGGTGGTGCCTCCTCTCTCCTTAGCTCCTTAAAAGCATCATCTGCATCTCACTCGCCCCCCTGATCCCCGCCCCTTGTCAGTTCTCACTGCTCGCTCCTCTCAGGCTGCTCCCCTCCTATCATGCCCTGCGTGGGACCAGCTTCCCCCATTTCCAAGAGTGGTGGAGACTGAGGGTGCAGACTTAGGGGTTCCTGAGCCAGGAGTAAACATAGCTGGGGTCTGCAGAAAGGACTGGATGATTAAGTGAGGGCCCTGAGCATGGCGAACCCACCCTCACTCCCATAACCTGTTAGTGCGCGCATTGCTCCATTTAACCCTCATAACTCAAGGTGTTTTCTTTTCCTTATCTATTCCAGGTGCCTCTGCCGTGGCCACTGTGAGCCAGGCGGTGAGGAGAAAATGAGGCCGAGCAGGGCAGGGAGGAGCTCTGAATCCAGGACTTACTTCCCTTTGTGGTGGAGGGAGAAGGGGTGGAAGTGAAACAGCTCAGCAGGGCTCAGCCAACCAGAAAACATCAGGAGGGACATCTCGGGCGTCTGGGAAAGAGGTGAGAACCGACATGGCTGAGAAAGTCCCAACCTATGTGGGGTTGAGGGATAAGAGGAAGAGAACAAAAGTGGAGACATGATAATCACTTTCCTTTTAATGGGATCAATTGGAAATACATCTATGAAATTGATCCTGGAGTATTTCTTATTTGTAGTAACTTTTGTGAATAGATCATTTTCTTCATAATTTTATGTTGATTTTTTGTACCATATAAGAATTCACTTACTTATTTTTAAGTAATTTTATAGTAATTTTTAAGTAATGTTATATTTTACCCTTTCATTCCTTTGATAATCTTGGAGGACTCTGATGTTTCCAGACATGGAATCAAAATGCAAAAAATACTATTTCACTTCAATTACTACTTTTATTTCTTCTTGAAATTTTTATCTTCTTTATACAAGATTTCTCTAATATTTTACTACTTAGTCTAAAATTAACTCTGCTTTACAAATTCTTTTTTTTTTTTTAATAAATTTATGTAGAACTGTAGTAAAAGCCCCTGGTACTTACTAACAAAATATAGAACTTATATTGTTAAAATTAATTGTGTATTGTAATGATTCAACTGTTTTTCTGTTTTGAATTAGCTTTGCAGTATAATAATGAACATTTGTTGATTCCTTACTATGCGCAAGGCTTGGTTTTAAGAGATTCACAAATACAGAGTATTATCCCAGTTAGATTCCCAATAAACCAATGACATAGGCTCCATAATAATCTCTGTTCAACACAAGAGGAAACTAGTCACAGTGAGTTAAAAAAAAAAAAATCAGGAATACATATCAGGAACCACCTGTAAGTGAGCAAGGGATCATTTGGTTTTTACAAATTCTGCCCCCCCCCCAAATATTGAAATGCAAAGAAAGGATGGACCCCAGAGTTTAAAGGTAGGGAATCTAACCCCCCTAGATCTTCAACACACTGTTTAGGGTTTGCTCTGTCCCAGAACATGTCCATGCAAGGCGGATGGCATTCCACCATGGAGTGGTAATGATATTCCTTGAGATCTGTTCCTAGGGCAGAAAGTATATTAAAAAATCAAGCCTTGTGACTCACTCAGTTGCTCAAAGTGAGGATCCCTTTCCTTATACTGTCCTCAGTGAATCTTATACCTTAAAGAATCATGTGCTTTACACCACACTTCTGTCTGGTGAGTAACAATTCCTGCTCAGATTCCTTTTTCAGAATCTGGCCACAGCCAGGGACTATAGAAGGCTATCCAGGCTCATCTTCTTTAGCGTTTTAATATTATAGTATATAGTATATAAATTAATATATTAATACATCTTAGGAGTGGGGCCCATTGAGTGAGAGCTGCTCTGACTGCAAGTGTCTCAGCCCCCATCCTTTCTCAGGCTCCAGGATGGTAATCCTTAGGATCACTGAGGTCCCAGGGATGACAGCCCTCATGATGTCCTTGGTGATGCTGAGCTCCCCTTTGGTTCAGAGCAGAGACACCCCAGGTAAGTGCAGAGCTGCTCCTCTTGGAGAACCCAGATCAGGGAACGATCTTAGGGAGTTTTCCATGTGGGCCCAGTCCCTGAGAAAGACTTTGGGGCTCTGACATTGTGCAGGTGCTGCTATTCTCACCAGAGAGAGAAGGAGATGAGGGTGTACATGTGATGGGGACAATGATACCTGATGGTCTGGAGTGATTTTGGAGGGACAAGGTTCTCACAAAAGCGTCATCAAAATGACATTTCAACATCTATCAAAGATCAGAAAAGGGGGCACCTGGGTGGCTCAGTGGGTTAAGCCTCTGCCTTCGGCTCAGGCCATGATCTCAGGGTCCTGGAATTGGGTCCTGCATCAGGCTTTCTGCTCAGCAAGGAGCCTGCTTCCCTCTCTCTCTCTCTGCCTGCTTCTCTGCCTACTTGTAATCTCTCTCTGTCATATAAATAAATAAAACCTTTTTTTTTTTTTTAATCAGAAATGGGAAATTAGGGTTAGTCTGCATTGTCCAAGATCTGAAGATCACCCTGTAGAATCAGCGCTCCAGCTAAGGGCCCCTTCCACAGAACCAGGCAGGAACCGTCATTGGAACCAGTGAGGAACTAATGATGGCCAGAGTAGTAGAGAAGAGTGATGAGAGCAAGCCATGGTTAAGGCCCATAGGTTACATAACTGCAGCTGGCCACATCCCCACATCCCCCATGTCCAGAACTCCCTCATCCAGCACATTAGGATGGGGCCAGAGAAGAAGCAAGAAACAGGAAGTGGCATCCTCCTCAAGCTGCCCCTTATGCATAATTTTATATTTTAACTTCTAGGTTTCTGTATCAAGTCCTCATAGCACCTCTTAATTTCTAGTTTCAGTTCACCACCAAGGCCATGTGTAATAGAATGGTGAGCATTTATGTTAAAACTCTCCATCTGAGGGGACCTGGGTGGCTCAGTGGGTTAGGCCTCTGCCTTCAGTTCAGGTCATGATCTCAGGGTCTTGGGATCGAGTCCCAAATCAGGCTTTCTGCTCGGCAGGGAGCCTGCTTCCCCTCTTCTCTCTCTCTGCCTGCTTCTCTGCCTACTTGTGAACTTTCTCTGTCAAATAAATAAATAAATAAAATCTTTAAAAAACAAAACAAAACTCTCCATCTGAAACAGATACTCATCCATATCCCCATACTTTGCTCCAGCTCCAGGAACCCTGTAGGAGACATGACATTAATTGATAATTGAGATTCAGACATCAGTAAACCAGCTAACATGCTGGGATCTGCGAAGATGGTTGCAGGTACCCCTGAAATAATATGGGGAGAATAAAGTAAAAATAAAGTTAAAAAAAAATAAAGATAAAGTTAAATAAACAAATAAATAAATTAAGTAAAATTTTACTTAAAGTAAAGGTGGAGGACTAGTGGATGGGGTACAGTATGACGTAGTAGAAAAGAAGACATGAAGTCACTAAAGGCTTAACTTTACTATGGGAAACTCCTGCAAAACGGGAAAATGGATCTTTTCTGCTGCCTGGAGGAGGAGAGGAACCCTGGGGGTCAGAGTCCAGAAGTGGTCAGAATTCTGGGTAAAATAAAAGCGGGTGAACAAAGGAGGTTCACAGCAGTATGGAGAAAGTGAGATGAATAGTTCCAAGTAAATCAACCCCATGGTGACACCAACCATCCTTGTGTCTTCAACCCCATGCTGTAGGCTAGGGAAGTACCTGGGCAGAGCAAACATTCTCTAAGCCTGGCAGGCTCAGAAACTGCAATAACTACATCCACATTACAGGTCCAAGGTATGTGTTCCTAGGGAACTGAAGATACAGAGACTGAGGAAAGGCCTGGGAGTCACAAAGAAGGCAACAGAAATGTCTAACACACACAGGTATTTGTTGGTCCTTGGAATTACTTAGAAAGGACGCTCTGTAGAGGGGAGTCTCAGAGGAAACCAGGGCCTATAGACCATCCAGTGTGAGGACTAAATTGTCACCATACATCAAATTTCAACATTTATTGAGTACTTTCTATGTATGAGGCCCTTTGCAGGTGCTAAGTTCAAGTAGGATCACGGACAGGCAGGGATTGGAGGGGTCTTTGGGGACATCGATCATTGGTGTTGAGGAGCAAAGACATTCAGAGGCACTGGAGCTTTAAAGTAGATCTGTTGCTGGGCATTCCCCTATGTCCTCTTCTGTCTCATAAGGGTTGTCACCTGCAATACAACAAACACAGCGGGGTTACAACTCCCTATTTAACTTTGCATCCTCAATCCCTACAGACCAGGTTTTTAGGTCCCCCAGACCCTAAAGAGGGCCTCTGGGGCATTGGTGATGTTCTATTTCCTGACCTAGGTACTAGTTACATGGGTGTTCGCTTGATAATCATTAGCTGTACCTTAATGTTTTGTATATTTCTTACATACGTCTGCTAGTTCACAGTAAAAGGGTTTAAAAAGAGAGGCAAAGAAGGATATTGGTAATTTGAGGCCAAAAAAAGGAACCAATGAATCAAGCAGAAATATTGAGTTTTAATAATGGTTGGAACAAAGGATATTTAGATGAAACAACTAGTGGGACTTCTGCAGCTGAATAATAATTAATAAACAAGAGGTCAGACTGAGAAATGCTCTCAAGGGCAGTGTGAAAGTTTAAACAAGAGGAAACAAAAGAAAAACTGTGAGACATGGAGGATCAACGCGGACATCCTGACATCTTGCTAACCCCCCCCCCCACTAGGAAGTGGGGGAAATAGTAAAAGGAGATGAAATGTCTGGAAAAAAGAATACATTTCTAGGCTTTATAGAAAGATGAAATAACTTAGTTTGACATGGTACATTGATGACAAATAGAGTTTTTAAAAAACACGTCTCTTTAAAAAGCACACATTTAATACATTATAAGAAAACTGTAAGAACTTCAAAGACAAAAAAATTCTCAAAAAAAAAAAACCATTCTCAACACTTGCAGAGTGAGCAGTTCCACTGATAAAAGAACAAGAGCAGATCGATCTGGAAAAGAATAAATAGACATCACTCCTATCAACAGCAGCAATTAATGGGATGTTACTTACATAGAACTGAAGAAAAAGAACTTTCAATCCCAAAATATATACCCACAACAAAGTCATTTTAATACATGAATACTTTCAAACATTTCAACCTTAGATGCTTTGCTATTCAAAAAAACCACTTTTAAAATATTTTTAATAAATTTTAAAAGACATATTTATTTAACACACTTTTAAAATACTTTTTAAAAAATTTTAAAGAGATTTTATTTGTTTATCTGAGACACAGAGAGAGAGAGAGAGATCACAAGTGGGATGAGACACAGAGGGAGAAGCAAGCTCCCTGTTGAGCTGGGAGCCCAGTGTGGGACTCAATCCCAGGACCCTGGGATCATGACCTGAGCTGAAGGCAGACGCTTAACTGACTGAGCTACCAAGGTGCCCCTAAAGTACTTTTTAAAAAAGCACCCCCAAAGAAGAAACACATCCAAGAGAGATGTGGAAAATAAGAAAGATCAAATAATTTTAAAAAGTTATTGTTATCTTAAAAAGCAGAGGCTAAATTTTTTTTAAAGTAAGAAAATTGTGGCATGCCTGGGTGGCTCAGACAGTTAAGCACCTGCCTTTGGCTCAGATCATAATCCCAGAGTCCTGGGACTGAGTCCCACATCAGGCTCCTTGCTCAGCAGGGAGCCTGCTTCTCCCTTTGCCTGCCACTCCCCCTGCTTGTGCACTCTCTCTCTCTCACAAATAAATAAAATCTTTTTTAAAAAAGAAAAATGTATTGGGACGCCTGGGTGGCTCAGTTGGTTAAGCGGCTGCCTTCAGCTCAGGTCATGATCCCAGCGTCCTGGGATCAAGTCCCACATTGGGCTCCTGGCTGGGTGGGGAGCCTGCTTCTCCCTCTCCCTCTGCCTGCCACTCTGTCTGCCTGTGCTCGCTCTCTCTCTCTCCCTCTCTCTCTGACAAATAAATTAAAAAAAAAAGAAAAAAGAAAAATGTATTTTAAATGAACGAAAACTAAAAATGTGATTAATATTAACACAAAGGAAATCCTAGGTAGTGATAATAGGGAGAAACGAAAAATACTGCAAAGTGCTTGGCTCTCTTTTTCTTTTTTTTAAGATTATTTATTTAATTATTTATTTGTCAGAGAGAGAGAGAGAGAGAGCGAGCACAGGCATACACAGAGGGAGAAGCAGGCTCCCTGCCAAGCAAGGAGCCCGATGCAGGACTCGATCCCAGGACACTGGGATCATGACCTGAGCCGAAGGCAGCTGCTTAACCAACTGAGCCACCCAGGCATCCCAGTGCTTGTCTCTTTTGTGGGGCAGGAAGGATAGAGGGATTTATCAATGTTTTAATCAATGTAATTAAGAGCATTAAGAAAAACCATTTTATGAGTATATTTAGAAAATACAACTTTTGGGGAGACAAGATGGCAGGGAACTAGGAGGAGGCTCTGGTTCAACCTAAAGTGAGCTGATTACCTACCAATGAACAC